>JAQFZF010002341.1:0-12578 GCA_034695365.1 Enchytraeus norvegicus
TAGGATTACAAACACAATAGATTGTATTTAATTAAAATTACTAATAATATGAAACTAAAATTGCTTCTAGTTTAAAAATAAATTCAACTGAATTTGCCAGCTGTGCTGGGCGTGCACAGTGCGCACCTACTAATCTGTAACATGAAAAATAATTGTTTGAGAAACTTCTTACTCAAACCAAATAAACATTCGATCTTGCATGAAATTGGATTAAGATAAGAATTATTTTGTCATGAGGAGATGTTGCAAATAGTGTGATACGCTCGCGTTATTGTTCGAGCACGAATCATTTAATGGCGTCCATTAGGGAACAGCAAGGTACGAAATAATCCATATTAAGAGGGGGCGTCGGACAAAAATCTTTCGAAACTTTACACGAAAGTGGTTCGAGTCAACTATAATATAACGACTTTATACTATGAAATGAGTGTGGGTCTTTATAATTAGACCTATTTTATAGCAACGAAAATCTAGAGAGCAGTAGGCTATGAAGGCCGAAACCGGTCTGCGAGACTGTTTTACATAATAATAGGCACTAATTTAATTTAATCAGATAAGACTAAAAGTTTTATCCAAATCTCAACACACCCCGGTAACTTACCTTAGGAAAAACTGTGTCTCTTCTGACCATACTTAGGTGACTCTATACAGATTTTATAAAACAAGTTTCTGTGTTGTCTCTACTGAACATTTTTTTAATTGGAAATGAGAGCCTCGGGGTCGATTACAATTTGACAAATGGATTGAAACCAATTCGGAAAAAGGATTTAGAGATTTTTTCTTGTGAAATTGTCAAGATTGTGGCAGGTCAAATGACTTTACTTGCACCTAGACGTATAATAGATTTAGCAAAAAAAAAATTATATTCGACAAGGACACCTGCCAAGACACATAAATAAGACTGAAATCTGATAACCGTCGTAATATAGACAGATATACAAATTAGAAAAGAAACTCAGTTGATTTGGCGTAATCTCAAATGAATAAATAAATTAATAGTCAATTTATTTAATAAATAATAAATATTTAATTTGGAGATTAATGCAGCTAAATTAATGCTAGTTACACAAGATGCATTACATAATGTTGGAGACGCCTCTCAGTCTCAAATCGTCGTCAGATAATGAAACTGACGTTAAGCAATATTTTATTACTTTGATACTGCGGACACAGGGGTTATCTCTGGCTTTACGGTTCGAAGTCACTATCAACGATGGCCAGAGTCAAACCACAGTTCAATGATAATAGTAGTAATACTAATTAATGAATAATAGTAATAATATTTACTACCAGTTAAAGATAATAATCGAAATGTGATTTGAATTATGATTGTCGATAAACTGAAAGGCTAAAACCGAATTTTACGTCAAGTTCGCGGTTCGGGTTACATCAGTGACGGGTGAGCCTAGGGATCCGATCTGCAGACCTATTGATCCGCAGGCCAGTCGCTTAACTGTTATGCACCGGCTCTTGCCGATTGAACATCTAGATTCTAGAATTCAGACTACTTTAGACTTATTTAGACCTATTAAGACTCTAGACTGTAGCCAAAATAAAAGTGGTTATGATATTCGAAACCGATAATAATATTCACCTACAAGTTCAACTTCACCATAACAGTTTGAGCAAGAACTATCCATATTGGTACGATAATATTAATTATAGTGTGCCCAATATTTTACTAGGAACTGTATGTGTAATATTACGGGACTAAATTTTAAACGTGCCTGCGACTAAATTGTAATTCAGTAGCTAAGATTTCAAATATTTAGCCTAATATTATTATCTAGTTTTTACTATTGCACATACAATAAACGAATTATAATTACTGAAGTGTGAAGTGCTTATGCATGTATTCAACTGATTCAAATGCTCTGCTACCATAAGTATGAACACCAAAGCAGAAATAACAACCGTCATTGTGCTACCGTCACCCATGACTATGAAGATACTTTCCGTGTGAAAAGCAATAAAAGTGGTCCATTAATCGGTGCAAGAGCATTACCAGAAATGTGAGACGAGGAATGTCAGAGAACTCAGATAAGGAAGGATGTTTGAACAAATCAGTCCATGCACGCAATTGAATTCAACCAAAACAACCTCTGTGAAATAATTCCAATAATATTACACGACACGAGCTTCTTATAATGAACATCGATCGGAAAATTACCAAGCGCACATAAATACATTTTCCAGATCTTACTAAAGAGGTAGGGTGCATACCTTTTTTTCTTTTATTAGCTCTACGGAAAATAATGATGTGGTCGTTGAGAAGCTTGGTAGAAGTATTATATTAGCTAATGCGCTTCGTATCGTCAGTTAATACGCTCTCTAAGGACTTCGTAAAGTATCGCATCTCCTAGATGAATAATTAAGAGACAGAGAATAGGGGTTTGAGATTCTTTATTACTAACTGACCATGCGACATACTGTCGCATACATATAGGCATACTGTCCTTTAGTTAGAGCGAATCGTGACTTTAATTAAGCTTAAGAATAGTATCAATGTCAATTCTTCCGATGTTTATTATTCTCTCTCTCTCTCTCTCTCTCTCTCTCTCTCTCTCTCGGTGCTCTACATAACGGCAGATCCATGGCACATAACTATATAGTTTGCATGCCATAATGATTTATTTAGAGATAATGTGTCTCTGAGATGGGTCTCGTAATCACTCTACATACAATGACTGCGTAAGTCGTATCTACGAAACACGTACGACCAAATTTCGGTTGGTCTATTCTCACATTTTCTCGACTCAACTCGGCCAACACGCTTTAATTCTAATTTTTATTTTTTATTTTTTTATTTTTTTGTTAATAAAAATTTTGCCCTGGGTATAAAGAGCCCGGTGGGTTTTATAAAAGCGATTCAATTAAGAAAGAATTGAATCGTCGCCCAGCTGCTCGAGATCTACTGGGTTAAAAGAGCCGTGAATGCATACAGCGTCGAAGCTTTGCAGAGTGATCGAGAGCCTTTGCAAAAGAAAAGAGGTCTCGCGCTGATCCCCAGTTTTTTTTATTGATTGTGAATGTAGGTCTGAAGGAGAATTGAGAACAGCTCTACAAGCAGTACCTCCAGCTATCTGTGGTTATTGATTGTGTGTGTCTCTGAACATTGATTGATTGATTGATTGATTGATTGTATGATTGTATGAGTAGGTCTGAAGGAGAATTGGGAACAGCTGCACAAGCAGTACCTCCAGCTATCTGTGGTCATAGACACGGTGCCTAAGATCAACCACAAGGAGAGGCTGGAGTGTCAGCTCAAGCAGCTTGAGAAAGATATCGAAATGATGGAAATACATTCCACCATCTATGTCACCAACTAATTTATTAAACCTAATTGGTTAATTAATTAACTGATTTAACGATTAATTAGTTAATATATGTGATGCCAGGATCAAACATTAAACAACGTTTGTAATGTTTTTATGACACAATTTTGATGAAACGGCTGTTACATTGACTAATAAATTATAATTAATATTGACCAATTGGTATTATCTGATTACTAAACTGGTTAATTGGTCAATTGAGTTTCAATTTATTAATACTTCCTGTGCCTGATATGAATATTGAGAAAGAAAACAAATGTTGAAGTAGACGTCCCTGATATCATTGTCAGATGATGAAATGGACGTTCGATCTTTATTGTATTGTACTGTTTTGTAAATTTTTATATCAATGAATGAACATACAAGTCATCTACATTAAATACTTTGATATGTTGTCAACTAATCAGTATTAAAAGTGCAATGTATATGTTTGTACACTTGTTTGTACACTTGTATAGTGGTTGGGTGTAATGTGTACTCAAGAGCTTCGCCACAATTTATAAAGTGGGGGGCGGGGGTTGGACAAAAAGAGGGAAAATGAGTTGAAGAAGTGCCTTTTAATGTGAAGAATTGATAAGCAACATTTCCACAGAATTCCCAAAAGTTGGGGGTCATTGTCCCCCCTCCCCCCCCACCAGTCACAATTCTGACGAAGCCGTTGTGTGTAGGCTACATATGAACACTAAGGGCTGATTCAAGGTCGGTGTGTTATCTGATTCGACATAAAATTGTTAAATGTGGCGACAAATCCTATTATTTGTGTTGTAAAAACACCACATTTAAACAGCTCTGTAAATGTTTAATTGTTTAATACATATTTCTTGAACTGCCTATAGGACCGTATAGGTCTTTTGTCTTGAAATAAAATCAAATAATTAATTATTCATGTAGATTTCTAGAATGTTTATGATGAAGTTATATAAGATTTTTCATATTATGATTTATTATCATATTATGTTTATCTAACTACTCCTCATGTTCTCTACCTATATTGACGCCCTTGGCGTCATCCTTGGGTGAGGAATCGGACATTAAACCTTTATTATTATTACATCATAAATTCTCTTAACAAGGTTTCAAAAGCGCTTTGAAACATAAGCAGTAGAGGGTGGAGTGGTCCAGTCTGCCATACGCCACAACTGATGTGGCGAGACATCTGCTAATCTGACATTATCTGACTAGAGTCACCTATTGGTCCATAGACGATGGCGCTATAGCATAACGGTTAAGATTGTTTACTCTAAATCAAGTGATTGTGGCCAGGGTTTAATCCCCGGTAAAGCGACGTATAATCCAACCAGCACGATTTGGCACGAGTGTAATCGTTGCCTGGAAGGTTAATCGTGTATGCTACCCTGTTGTTGAGAAGTCATTGCATAGTTGTTGGTTCCGTGGTCTAATAGCACTGCGGCCACTGAATCATGAGGTCACGGGTTCAATGCCCAGTTTTGGATACTCTTTGAGATGCAAGCCGTAAGAAAGCTAATGGCGGCAGTCTGTGTACATTTACTAAGACACGCTCTAACGACTGCGCTAGCTAAGCCAAATTTGGAAATGAATCCCGGCTATCTCTCCAACTGGTGAGATCAATTACATATGCAGTTATTATTATTATTGCAGAGCCTACTAGGTATGAATTTATTAAATGAGCGTTAATCTCATAAAATTCATAATAATTTTAAAAAACTACAAATCAGAACACAAAACTATTCAACAGTTATCTAAGCACATTGACAGTATATTTACTAGCACACATGAGTATATATTCAGTGTAATTAAGCATAGAGCAGTGAAACGCAAGTGCATTACAGAAACACAGCAAGCAACTTCACTTTATAGAAAACTCTTAAAATAACTGAAACTTCTGCTGTTAGCAATACTACTGATATGACTGACAATTTACTAAATTGCCATAACAATATAATACAAGGAGCATTTAACGTCCGGTTCCTCACCCAAAGGAGATGTCAGGGACGTTAACTACCATCGAGTGATCGTTTCATCATTCAGATCAACCACTATGCCAGAAGGCCAAAGGTAATCTACCTCAAAGTTCTTTTTAACTTGTTTAGAATTTTGTCTGTAGATATATCATACGCTGGTTGGATAGTGTTTGCTCGATGAGCAATATGTCACGAGTTCGAGTCACAATCAGGTCCGTCTTTGGCAGTATCCTTTGATGCGGAAACAGACGTTAAACCCTGCTCATTAATCAGATAAACCGATTAATGAGCTGAAAAGCTCGTAAAATTGGCTATAAAGGGTAAATATGTGAGCACAGACATCTGTAATTTATTAATTAGGTAAATCGGATGACCCAAGCAGAGATTTGTATAGATGAACCATATAAATTATTTTAGATATAAAAATCGACTTTGATTCCTAAACGATTGATTAATGACGCTAAATACTTGCCATACGCCGCTATAGTTAGAATATTCATGGAATTGATAGAATATTAAAGTTGTTATATGTTCTGAAAATGTACATATCAATTGCAAATACCACAAAATTGTACCTGATTTAGATTAATTAATTAATTGTGGTAATTTACTTTAAGATACAATTAGCGGCATATCACACAAGTAGGTGTTTTATATAAAGCGAAAGTGGCTTGTGCATATTTTGTCAACGTTCAGCACATATACAAGCAAAGGACTAAGCATGAAAACAGCCTAACACTAACTTAGCATTAACACATTTGCACTATAGAAATACACGCAATATAATTGTCACAAAATAAGCAATATAATTGTCACAAAATAAGCGCTCTAGCATTATCTAAAAAGTCACATAAAATTTTTACAAACACCAACCATTCGTAAAGCTTCACAGGGTAAAGTCCAGCCTTTACAAGCATCCAAAATGGCCATTGCTAATACAAAGCCAAATTTAAACATTATATAAGTTTTGCACTGTTCAAATGATATCAATTTTAAATATTTATGAATGAGACTCCGAGCTAATTGACTGAATCTACCGAAATCGCTAAGATAGTTTATCAAAAGCTTTCAAGGTAGTTTTGAATAGATATAATTCTATTTACAGTTTTATACACAAGGAAATTGCAAATAAGCAAATGCATACATTTCGAAACATCAATCAGCTGTTGTTTACATTATGAATATCCAATCAGCTGTCTGTTGACATTACGAATATTCAATCAGCTGGTTTGTTATAATAATTAAACACAGGGTCGGCTTCAAAGATGTCCACCAAACAGTACTTTACCTATTAATATTCCAAACAATTTATTACAGCACTTCTACAGATAGCTTAACAAAAATGCTGGATGGATAACATTCTTGTATGGACTAATATACATGTAGACCTACAAGTCTTACTTTGTCAAATTGAGGATCGTGAAGACTTGTGTTGTGAAAAATTACTACAGAACAGCTTCGAATCGCATACACATAAAGCTTAGAAGCCAATACAGGCAGTATATAAGCTTATAAGACATTGATCTTTAATAGATACCCCCTAGCATCATCTATCGGTGGTAACAACACACATGTCAAATACTTGTTTCTTAAATTACTTTAGAGTTAAGGACTTGACAGAAAGCATCGATACATAATGTAGTAGAGATTTGCAAATATTGAAATTATAATGGAATACATAGGATATCAATAGTGGCATTAACATGTTTTGGAAATTTTAAGTCTTTTGAAAATTAAAACTGTTCGCACCCCAACCACAAACCCACCCATGACCCTATTTCTAGCAATACCAAATTTTGCTTAAAAAAGGCGACGCGAGCAGGAGTCGAAAATGCAACAATAGGATCACGATTCTAACACTGACCCACAGAGCTAACAAGGCAATCGTGTTGACTACCGCTTCTCGACTGTTTATAAGAAAACGCATGAAAGTTCTCCATTACATAGATAAATACTCATCTCCTATTGGTTGAATTTTAATATTTGCAAATCTCTGCTACATTACCTATATAAGCTCACGGGAACTCAGAAATTGCAAAAACATAAATGTTAAACACACAAGATCGAGCAGATAAGCTTGTAGAAACATAAAATATTGATTGTACAAGGTTTCTAGTGCAACAAATCCACCTGCATTCTACAAAACTTTACATTACTAGCATTTACAAATTAACTAACAATTTAATTTAAATATCAAAATACTATTATCACCAAGTTAAATTAACGAAATAAAACAGATCAATTGTAATCTTACAACATACTTAGAATAGAAACTGCTAGATAGATTTCATGTGTCATATAAGGAGCTAAAAGGACTAGTAGACAAAATTACTTGATTGCAGAGAAAAAGTTTGGGAATCTTTGCTGACATTATAGTGACATACTAAATAAAACATAAGTCACATTAAACATTATACAACTAAAATGTTTCTGCCAAGTTGCCAATCATTTTGGGTACACCGGGTTGCTGAGATATGTGCTATGGAGACGTCCCTGATATCATCTTTGGATGTGAAAACAAACATTAAACCTTCATCATTTTAATTTTATTTCTTATCTGTTATACCCAGTTTCCGCCTCATATTGAGGCAGGTTCAAAAAGCAAATTTCTACACAAAATAAATTGTGCATTCTCGAACCATTAGCAACAAAACAGAGTTAATTTGATCAAATATTATTTGCTATAAACATTATTGTGGTGTTAATTAAAATACATAGCTCTGTAACATCAAAATCTCTCTCTAGTAAATAACTCAGAAATGATCACATCTGACATCATCCTTGACTGGGGAAATGGACAATAAACCCTTATTGATTGATTGGTAAAAGATTAATTATGGAAAACCTAATAAGAAAAAAGTAATTTCATTTAATATAAATTTAACAAATATAAAAGCCCCGTAAAAAGCCCTGATGAAGCATGAACAATTTCTTATCACTTTCAGAATTGAAAAATACTCAAATATCACATAAATATTTATGAGAATCTAGTATGCCAATAAATGAAATGTTAATAAATATTTATGAAGTTACAAAAGTAGCAGACTCAATTATCACATGAATATTCATGAGAAGTTAGTGACGTCCAGAGAAAACATAAATATTCATAGATCCGAATGACATGTGCATAATTATTCATGAAAAAGTCAAAACTTCTCCTGTTAATATTAATGAGAAGGTATTGACCAGTATCTTTTCCTAATGGGAGACAATTTTAAGTACTAACAATGATATTAAATATTGAGGATGTCAAATATGTGTTGGGTAACCTGTCTTAACGCAAATTAGGAATAACAAAAACTGTTTCTTGCTCTAATAATAATGAAGGGCAAACAGCTGTTGCGACAGCTGTGTAACATTTAATTTATATTTAATATAATATTTAAAACTGTGCATATAATTCTAAGCCTAAGAGGGCACAGTTATTCACATTTGGCAGAAGTTGTACTTTACTTCAATAGCTATTGCGTCCACATAACAGTTTCTTCAAAAAATACACAATCATAACATCAACAAATAATTAATTTTGCTAGCAGATTCACATAAATCCGAATCTATGACTAATAACTAGAATTAACTAGTTGACGCTGTTCCATAAATTCAAAGTAATGTTGAAAGAATTCTAATGATAATAAAACTCAAGTCAAACTGATTTCAGCCAGTGTTAGACAGCAAAAGTCTAACTGGTTCAACATATATTACCAGCAAAAGAGCAGTTCCAAACAAAATTTATTCTAACCATTAATATTAATATTGTCACCACAAGAACTATTTACTAACCAGGCTAGCAATACATAATTATAACTAATTCAAGGTAGTTATTTCTGCTGGCCACTATCAGTTCTAACCAGATCTAATTAGCTCTAGCCTTCCTGACTCATTTATAATCAGTTTTAACTAGAGCTATAAAAAGATAGAGGCAATTCACACTGGTTTTATAACCAGATAGAAGCAGTTTTAACTGGTATTCTAACCAGATAGAAGCAGATCTAACTGGTATTCTAACCAGGTAGAAGCAGGTCTAACTGGTTTTCTTGGCCCAGGCGAGATCATCAGTGCGTGGCCTTACCCCAGTCAGCTTCTCGATGACCCACTCAACACCGGGCCAGAAGTGAATCTTCTCGAAGGGGTAGTTGAGCCACCCGGTGGTGATGCAGAAATATGTTTCGTGGGGGGCGACGTGGTGGATGCGGTGGTGTCTTCTGGGCAGAACGACGTTGAGGCTCTGTAGAGTCACAATCCAGCGTGGCAGGCCAAAGTATGTGTGAGACCACTTATGAATCTATGTGTAATCCGTACAGAACACAAATATAATTGACTATCAATATTGGCAGGTCCTCACAATTGTGTAATTAAAATGACAAGATTGATCATTCATTTTAGGCTTGGCTCTCACAGACCACTGGGCAGATGCCAGTGATGGTCTGCGTTTGACAGGTTGAGAAGCGATAGTATCCAACGTATTACATACATATAAGTAATACATGGCAATACACACATAAATACATATTGGGATCACATCTGCTTAACTGGCAATGCCAACAACAACTCAGCCAGGTCATAAAATTATAAAATTAAACAACCTTTATCACAGTGCAAGTAGACTTACATGAAAAAAGGCTATAGAGCCGAATTTGACGTTAGTTTCGCTGATGGCCAATCGTTACGGCAACATCACTGACAGCCAAGCCCTGAGATTCAAACCGTGGCCAAGTCGGACATTCAACCGATTTGCTTCAAGTTTACTTAGGTATCTTCATTACCCAAGCTTCAGGATGAATTTAACCAGCGAGAAGATATATGTCCTCAAATTAAATCCACTGAAATAAATGAAATCATCAATAATAAATAAATCTCTCAGTACTCGTACCTGATTGGTTAGACTAACGAAGATGACAAGCAGGAAGATGTACATCTCCCAGTTATACGTGTCGTGAAGCTCAGCGTCCGTGTAGGTCAAGAACTTGTAGGCAGATCTCGCTAGCGACGGAATCACTACGGCAAAGTTATCCCCGTTGGTCTCGATAAAGTCGTGCCTCGTGATGGATGTAGGGTCTATGTGGTGCTCTCTGAATGGACGAATGAAAGCCTGCGCGAATATTGGATAGAATTATTAATAAAACATTAAACAGCCACTGTAAGAATCAGTTTCAGTGTCTATACACTCCGATTATACGTCCCTGATGTCGTCGAAAGATGATGAAACGGACGTTAAATTATCATTGATTGATTCATCGATAATTTTAAACTAAATAGCTCTATCTTTAAATAAAAGTAACTTTAAATAAAAGTTTGGATTGCAATTGGTAGGGGTCACGGACTGGCACTTCATTAGAACTTCTATTGATTGATTGGAATTATACAGACCTTTCCAATGACAGGGATCTCCACAGAGCCATATGAGTCGGCCCCCCAATGTACGAGCCCACTGAAGAAATCTGCTGTGATTACTCCTAACACTGTGACAGACAAAAATACCTTTATTTCAATATTTAAAATTATATAATTCATGAAAAAGCAAAGAGTTACTAGATACTAAGCTGTAATTTATTATTAATTACATTAATAATTATTACATATTATATATTATTCCATATTATATAATATGTAATAATAATAATGATTAATTATGACTAGTAATTGCCTCGTTGCAATGACTACCGTGCCAAGACATTGCACTACGTCTTGAGCAAATTTGATCTGACTGGCCTAGAGCTGGTCGTTGGTTGATGTTATGACAGTTGCTAATCATCTAGTTATGACACAGCGACTTTAAGCTCAAACTACCAACCAACCAGTTACCAGTCAAAGTTGACACATCAATCAACCCATACATACAAATTTATATCAAGAATTAGATGCAGATAGACGGTGTTGTAAAGAATTAAAGAATTTTGAATTTAAACTTTGATTCAGAAACTAAGACTAGGCTACATGTATATATGATGAAATATGTAACTAGTGTTGGATCCTATTGATATTAATAGTCTAATCACTTTCTATTGGCATCTCTAACATGTATTGCCTTTGGGTGAGGAACCAGACATTAAATCCTCATAAATTGATTGCATTAAATAATATAGGCCTATTCCTTATTATATATTATTATTTTATTGCAAATGTTATACAATACAATACAATACAATAACTTTAATGGGTTAGAAAGCAAATTGGTTGTTTAGACCCTTGTCTAACTTAACTAAACACTATCTTAATTATGACTTGACCCATTACTTCTTATATAGTTATAGTCTGCTTTAAAATAGTCATACTTTTTTTATTTTAACGTTGGGTTTATCACCAAAAATATAAAATCTTACAATCTGATGGTCACTGGTTTCAAACGGTTCACCTACTCTAACATTAGAAATTGCATCATCAGAACTTCATACCAAATCTAAAAAGTTTTCTCTATTGTGGGCTCATTGCATAATTGTTCTAAAAAATTTATGCTGAGACATTCCACAAATGGATGATTAGCATCCAATATATCATGATTATACCCAGTTGAATTCCGAAAAGTTAAAATCACAAATTATAACTACATTTTTATTGTATACTAAATCTAACAGTTTATACATTCTATTATCGTTTTCTTCACAACTTCCCGATGCACGATACAAAACACCCACAATACAAATGTTATTCTGTATTTTGATCTGACACCAAATACATTCTTGAAAAGTTATTAAGTTGAAATTAATATCTTGAATTGGGCAATATATTATACAATTGTGTCATATTATACAATAAAACTCCACCTCCTCTCACTTTATTTGGATTTGATCTATCAGACCTAAATAAAATATAGCCTATCATACTTATTTCGCTGTCCGAAATACCATTATGCAATCAACTCTCACTTATCCCTATGATGTCAGGTTTTAATTCTAAAATCAATAGTTCCAATTCTTTTCTTTTATTGACTATACTCCATGCATTAAAATAGACACAGCTTATACCGGTAGGTGGCAGTGAGTTCAACGGCAATTGTACATTTTGATGCTGTATAGAATGTTCAAAGGTACTTCATATCCCGGTAGGTGGTAGTAAAGATAATGGCGAAGGTACCTTTTGATATAGTATAGAATGAGCCAACATACAGCTTGTATATTTTGCTTGCACAATATGATTATTTTAGATTGTATTGTGATAAATTAACAATTAAATATTATATATATATATATATATATATCAATCTTTATTCGCCACTTGAGCATAGAAAAAAACAACAACAAGAAATATTAATTAATATAAAAACAAATCGAAGTATAGCAGAACAAACAACATAGTGCAAAGA
>JAQFZF010002342.1:0-12576 GCA_034695365.1 Enchytraeus norvegicus
GATCTCGTCATGACGACGGTAGCACTCTAATAGAGTTACTGTTGTTGTTACATGCCAGGAATAATCTGATTCTATAGTAATAAGGGCTTACCATCTAAATGTGTATTATAATATCCATAATACAATGCTTGATACATAATACATAACTTAATATATAACTTCATACATAACTTAATACATAACTTAATACATAATTCAATATAAAACTCAAGACATGACTTAATACCCATATTACAACGCTTACCTCGTCCATAGCGAATCTTGCCCTTCCATATCCCAGAGGGTCCTTGCGTCTGAATGTTTCTACAAAATAAAAATGACAATATTCTGAGTATAAGTTTCTAGAACATAAAAATAAAAATAGGCGGAGTGTAAGCTCTGCATGGCGATGTGAAACTTCATAAAACACATTTTTGAAAACCAGTTACTATTAAACTGAATTATCATTAAAATTCATAACACATCAGATAATTATGCAACTGAAAGGAAATGTAAGGAATGGAAGGTAGGTTTGAGTGTATTTAACGTCAAGGATCAGAAGCACAAGGTGCTTCCCCTCAAGATCGCTCAACACAATCGAACTACCGCTTCAAAATTAGTTCAAGCTTAATACAGCTTTATCCCACATAAGCACACACAGTTCAGTAGGCTACTGCGCACCTAGTGGAATCCTAGTGTATCCTAGTGGAAGAAGGGCAATGGAAAATAACATAAAATATCATTAGTTTTCCTTAAAAAGGGTAATATAGTAACTGAACGAAAACACGCAATAATAAAACTCTAAAAATATCTATGCAGGAAAAAGTGAGTTTTCAAGCTGACTGCAGATATAATACATGTAAGTAAACTGCAGATTAAATAAGTAAACCTGCAGATAAAATAAAATTAAAAATAAGATTGCACTTTATTTTTAGAATTAGCCTTGTGTGAAATTTTTCGTAACAATTACAAAATTTAATAAGGAAACTGGTAGTAGCTTAAACTTATTTTACATTTCTTACTCATAGATTTTTGTTCATTGCTAATTAGCCACCAAGAATTACTGTTAGTTATAGATTTTTCTTAATTTGTGTACCTATTCTATTCATACTGTAACAGTGATTCTTACAGGGTTGTCTAACCCTTTTTGGTGTCTAATAAAAAATAAATAAAATTAAAAAATCACATACGCTGATTCACTGCCATGCCAGGAAATTTTTTAGTTAGTAGGTAGGTTTGAGTGTGTTTAACGTAAAGGTTCAGCAACACAAGGCTTCTCTTCAAGACGGCACAGTCGAGCATTGCCGTCACAAAGATTGGGGTCAGGCTTATTGCAGCTCTACTCCACACAAATTGCCCTGCAGTCCATTACGGACCACCGAGTCGGAGTTTCAGTTAGTGGAATGCTTTTCAATACTTATTACTGCCATTTTTCTGCAGCAATGGTAAGTTTCACGTCTGTGCTAGGAACCGACTAGGCTATCCAATCAGAACTGTAGCCTATGTCTTTAAATTCTCTCTTCTTGCTCGCAAATACTTCAAATAATAATTAATATTGCATATAAATCTTCATGGTTCAAAATTAAAAACAAAATTAGATATTTTGAATTTTATTTTATTTTATTTATTTATTTTACACGAATTAAGTCAGCAAAACTAAGCACAAACAAACAGAGAGTGAGAAAATATAATTGCATTAAATAATACTCATTATCTTCGAGTCCTCCACTAATAGCCCGATATGCACCACCCGGGTCCGTCTCTGACAGTATCCCTCGATTCGGAAACAGAGTATTAAACTTGGATCTACAGCTTTAGCTCTACATCACATTATGCAAATTCCACAATTCTGAGGTTTCATATGACGTATCGCTACAAATGTATCGATTTATTTATGACCGATAGTGCATGTTTACTATTACAAACTTCAGAGAGTTAAAATCAAACGGAAGCCCACGCATTGTTGTGAAGCTCATTATAGTAATCTCGATATATCATTGTAGCAATTCTATGTATTTACTATTATTAATGACGAGCCGATTTGACATTTTTAAAAATTACTTAAAACTGTCATATTTTAATGCTTAACTATGGCGAGTCGAAGGTTGATCTTAACAAATATGGCGACGCTATCTGAGCCTGTCGCCCAATGAATGTGCCGGATTTGAATTTATCCGTTAAGCATGCATGGACACTATTCTCTGTCTGCCTTAGCGATCAATGCTATCAATGAAGGTTATATTTCATAAGTGGACTTGAACCGTGTTTGATCGTTTCTTTTTCAATATATTGGCTTACATGTCACTGATGTTACTTGTCACTGATGCTACTTGGCAAGTTGGCACTGATGTTACTTGTCACTGATGTAGCCGTTAGGCCGCGAAATTGACACTAAATTCGGCTTTAGACTTTGTTTGTTTTCGGCTGCGTTTTGGTGGCACAATTAGTTAAACCAATATTGTCTGTGGCGTCTCTGATGTCATTATCAGCTGATAAACCGGCGTTAAATCCTTAATTATTTGATGGAAAATAGAAATGCCATCTCTTCTGAGATGACTCTAATATAGGGACGCTATTCGGATTGAATTGTACCAAATGATAATTGGCGTGTATAAATTTACTCAGTTTTAGGCTCTCAGTTGACATTAACTAAAAGTGACTAACAGAAATTTTTACTGTACTGAATTAAGCTCACTGTGGATTAACCAAAAGTGGCTAACAGAAATTTTTATCCATCAAATGTAAGACTGTGTTTTTATCTACATTCATGATATCACGCTATGTCCTTTCACGATGGAAAGCACTGACCTATATAGGAACACTTACAAGCGATTCCCAAATTCAATATCATTTGAAGGAAAAATGTCAAGACAGTTTCTCACTTCCGTGTGCATGTCAGTTTTACTTCTGAATAATTTACGATTGTGGCAAACAGTCTAACACTATAGAGACTAGGCTATGATGTTCGGTGCAATCATATCGATTATTTTTTGTAAGAGGCGACAAAAGCTGATACTGGAACATGCAAAGATAAAACATTTCAGAATCTTTTAATTTTTCTATGTAGCGATGGGATAAACGCAAAGACTTTCGTGATAATCTCTCTCTCTCTCTCTCTCTACTTCCCTGATATCGTCGCCAGACGATGAACCGGCCGTTAAACTGTTATTTGACTTGATTTGAGTTATTTTATAAGAATAACTCTAAGGTTCAAAAATTGTGTTCATCAATGAACGACATAGTCTGACTTTGTGAAGGTGATACTCAACGGTGCTACGAAATCACTATAAACACTCTGAAACTGCGGAAACGGACGTTAAACCTCTCTCTCTTAGTGTACTGCCCAACGCAGGTCCATGGCATATAACTACGGTATATAGGTTGGACGCCATATTTTCTTGGAGTTTTTATTATAATTTAAATTTCCATAGGCCTATATATTTACAAGTGACAGATGCCCAAGCCAGTTTCCTTTCTCAGTTGCTTTTTTTGAGTATTTTTTTCCCATGATTAATCGTACCTTTCCTTTCGATAAGTGAAATGCCCTGTCGGGCGCTCAATGCAGCCAGCGCAGGTACACGATTAACCTTCCATCTTCCAGGCACCGATACGCACCAGTGTCAAAGGGTGCTGTGGATATTTTGTCGACTGAGGAATCGTTCCCACGCCTCGAGCCATCACTCGATCCTGAAGCAGACACGCTAACTGCTTCACTATATCCCCGTCGGCAAATCTTAGTCGGAGTTAAACCCATACCTCTAATATGGAGCCTGAACGAGGTAGGGGTGTTAATCCAGAAGACATGGAATTGCAAATTGTATCATATATTTCTGCTCCAGCATCCGTAGGAACCTATCTATCATTTTGGAGGTCATCCACGGTATCGCCACAAGTGGATAAGGGCCGAAGTCTTGCAGAGAGGGATTATTTAAATGAATACCTGCTTGGTAATAGTCTATATTCTGAATTTGTGAAACAAAACCTAGTAAATTGTTGATCTGCCTCTCTCTTTGTGCTCTGCCTCACGGTAGGTCCATGGCGTACAACTGTATAGTTTTTATGCCAGAGTATCTTGAAGATAATTTTGTTTTCTGAAGTGGGTCCCCTTATCCTTACTCGGTGACATCGTTAGTCGGCTTCTACAAAACACGTGCAGCTTTCGGTTGATGTTTTCTCAAGTTTTTCGGAGCCAACACGGTCAACTGCCGTGTTTGGCTCTCATAATGAAAGTCAATGATTCAAAACTGATTCTGCATATTACGAGCGGTTTTCCAGTGACCAACGAATTAAAGGAATCGTGGTTGTTTCGTATCGTATCGTTTTTTTTAACAAAAACAAATTTTATGATCAGTTAAATTGAGACAGGTTACAAATAGAGAATCAAATTTCTAGTGATACAAATTTTCATGCAAAATTACTGCTTTTTTTGCAAAACATGAGTGAGCAGAACATTATGCAATGCAATGATTTGAGTATAAGACTTTTCCAGTAGTGGTGGTAGTTTAATGGTCGGAACTGAAGAATTAGCTCCATTAGTGGAATGAAGGAATGAAGCTTTCCAAGTTACACCATTGCACGCAACCCGTAGACGTTTCAATTTGCAGCAGAATTTGTTGAATAAAATACTTTTACAGTTTCCAATTTTAAACAACAAGTTTCAAACACAATGCATACTGAATTTTTCTTAATTTATTGAATCGCAAACAGTAAACACACATTTTGGTTCAATGATCGTCCATCATGATATCAAGTACTTTGACGCCGTAATCGATGAGACATTACATCAAGTACTCATATGATACCGGAATACAATGATTATATCCATGGGCGGAGACTTGGTAAGAGTTTTGGGGGTCCAAAAATATTGGGGGGTCCAAAGATATATGTATCCCCATATTTTTGTATAATATCTGTCACACATAAGAAAGTGCACAAAAAATTATTATACAATCAACAATTTGACATAAAAAACTGTTGAGCTAAAATATCTCAAATTTTAGGGGGAGTCAAAAGATACTCCGACCCCCCACCTCAAACTTTGGGGATCCGACCCGACCCCCCCCCCCCGGACCACCCCTAGGTTTCCGCCCATTATTATATCTAAGCAGTGGTTATTATCTTATCAGCCATTCGAGAATTGAACACAGAACGTCTTGCAATAAATCGTGAAGTTCGTAACATTACCAGATGAGCCATCGACACATACCACACAGCCACACTATCTAAGCATATTATCAAAATGGAGCACAAATTACAAATGAAAAATCCTGGAAAGAGTTTGAGTACGAAGACAGCTGATAAATATGTTAAGAAATAGAAAGAAGGGTTTGATTGGGTATGTTTTAGGGGGAAGGGTTTGTTGAAGGAAGTTATAGAGAATGGTTGGAAAGAGCCAAAGAAAGACCGAGAAGAGGAATGTTGGGTAGAGTGATAGTGGGACCATAATTAGGTGGATGTGAAACGAAAAACTGAGCATAGAGCGATATGAAAACGTTATATCATTATCCTTCACTGTTCAATAGCGCTTCTGAGACTTAAGTTAAGAGTGCGATATATAAAAGCTTCTTAATTGATTGATTGATATTTCATGGACCTGCCTTTAGGCAGTACACTGAGAGAGAGAAGGAGAGAGAGAGAGAGAGAGAGTGAGAGTGAGAGTGAGAGTGAGAGAGAGAGAGCACATATATGACTAATAATTAATTTTGATTGAGTATAGGTTCGGAAGAAAACACGCGCGTCTTTGTTTTACGTATATTAGGATTTTGACAGATACCTACATTACATGACATGTTGATAATACTTAGAAAATAATTCTAGCTGCCAACATTGACAAATATTCTTAATAACATTCACGCATGTATGAAATATTTTCGATTCTAGATTCTATATTTCTACTAAAAGGACATTTATTCAGCAGATTTTCAAATCTATTCGAGAAATTAGAGAATAGTCCAACCGAAAACTGCCTGTGTTAAAGTAGAGCCGATTAACGCAGATACTAAAAAATAGGCAATAAAATATACCTCAGAAACAATTCTTTCTTTGAATATAACCGTCATATTATTAAGGGTATATTCAGTATATGGGTCCCTTATAATAAGACCAACTGGTTGAATTGATTCATGGTGTGCTCATTCATGAACGAGACAGGTGGACTATGTGGTGGCTTTGACTTGGAACTGCCATCTGGCAGAGTACTGAATAGATAGAAAATAATAATAGCCCAGTGTACAAATCGATGGCCAAATAAGAATAAGGAATAAACAATTTAACATGTTAACATGTTAACATCACTGTGTCACATCAGTTAGCGTACTACATTCCAATTTTTTATATTTTTTGCATTTTTCGCATTTTTATTCCAGCGCCCAGCCATGCAGGATTTGAACCGGCTACCTTTACCGCAGAATAGCAGTCTGCTGTGAATTGGGGGTTGACACCCCTATTGAAAGGCCTACCCCTCCGTGATTTCATCGTTAAAAGTCACTGACGGGGGTAGCCTGGAGCCATTTTGAATACACTTTCCCGAAAATTAATATCCGACCCCTCCTTTTAAACTGTTTTATAAACAAGCTGTGTTACATGTAAATATTTAAAGTTGTGACTTCAGCTAAGAAAAGTGACTGTCATTCTCTTATGGTTTCTGTCATGTCTACTCAGGATACTATAGGAATGATGGTTTTCTAGACATATTTATATTTGTTGCACTAATTACATTATAAACACCGCTATGATGTATTCTCATCATGGCTGCTGTTGTAAGCATAACTTAATCAGAATAGGGATAATGTCCTTAAATTATTAATTAGCTTACAAATCTTTTCACTCTATGCCCATCTAATTTAAATGAGCCGTATGTATGGCTAAAAGAGGATAAAGCCGAATTTAACATCAGTTTTCTCTGGGCCTACCCGTGGATTGCAATTCGCAGTTTGAGACACAATGCTCAAGTGCCTAAAGCTATAGGCTATTGGCAGTGGTTAAAGTGTAATTTTCCAGTAATGGGAACTCCCAAGACACCCGGGCCCCCATTGTGGGAGCGGTATCTTGTGAGAGCGGTATCCAGTAGGAGCGGTATTCAGTAATATTTCTGGGCCCCAGAGCGGCGCTCCCGACCGCTCCCGCTCACTTTAACCACTGGCTAATGGGGTAGGTTACTTAGATTAAAAATCCACAGAAAATAAAAATATTGCATTACAGAATGCACATAAGAATCAGGAATATTTTTTAAGTTGGAGTTGTAAAAATGACTGGATAGATTTACTACAAAGGATTACTATAAACGGCAGCAATTATATCTCACGTATTGACAGCACTGCCCTCTATAGTTCTTATCATATTTTGCAATGAAACAATTTGCAAATTGAGCTACTATATTAATTCATATATTTTGTTCGTAAAATATAAATGATAGTATAATAAAAGTATACCCGTGTTGGATCCGGGACGCAAAAGAATACTGCAACCGAAAGCTGCGCGTGTTTCGTAGAAGCCGACTAACGCAGTCACTGAGAAAGACAAGTAAAATCCATCTCAGAAGAAATAATATTCCTTGAACCAATTCATCACTTTAGCTATAGTTAATCCTAAGCCTTTGCGGAAGGAGAGATTTGTTGGGTTGATCAATGGTGTGCTCATTAATGAGCGAGAATGCGGACAGTGTATGAATTAGTGTATTGAACCTTCCGCTTGAGAGAGCACTAGATAGATAGAGAGATAGATTAAAAGTAATGCGCTACAAATAAAATACTGATGACGTCCACTATCTATGCAATTCCTTGAAGGTTCACAGCACAATTTTAACCACAGTTGTTATTGTCTCTCTCACCGAAGAGCACACTATCGATCAGCCAAATTAGCTACGTCCAGAAGCCTTCACATAAGTACGACAAGAACTTTAACGTTAATATAAATGCGAGAAACATTTACTTAGGCCAATATATTCTTTTTTCACTTTTCCTGCCCCGTCTGGGTTCTGGACGTCGTGGTACTCCATTTCTCTATATTCATATACCTCAAGTAAGTGCAGAAAAGGCAGATAACAGCAATCTACAGAATAAGCTGTTTCATCAATGCTTAATTAATCATTCAACTATCCCTTATATTTACCTCAACCGTTGTTAATTTACTTTGGCATACTTCATCTCTGTCATTATTCTTAGGCTCCAGTCCTAAGCGATGAACATCCGTCTTTCCGTTTACCGATGAAAGACTGCAGTGTGTGGAATAATTATTTACGATCTCGCTCGCCCCCACCTCATCTTGCCCCACCTTGTTGTCTTGCCCCGTCTCATCCCCACGAAGGAGCGCTGACCCGTTCTTACCCCAATCATCTGAACAGGGAGACGTCACGTGTATAGCTGGACAGCTTCCCAACTTCAGTTGAGATTTATTGAGACAATAATCGCTGTCGTATGAATAATGACTACGAATATTTTTTGCATTTTTATTAAAACGCCTGGCCATGCTGGATTTGAACCGGTTACCTTTACCGCAGAATAAAAGTCTGCTGTAGGCATTTCTGAAATCTTTATTCATCAGAGCATAGACGAAAGGATTGATACCACTGTTTAGATAGCCTAGCCACGTGATCGATGACGTCACCCAGTATGGCACGTGACAGGAAGTGCAGAAAGGTTTGATGAGATATAAAAGAAAGAACGGTAACCAGCAAAAGCAAAATAATCCCATAATAGTTCCGAGGGTTTTTATAGCCTTACGATCTCTGTTGTATCTGCGTCTCGTGTCAGCGCCTTCGGGGCCATTTGAACTTCCACCGTCGTCTCTTGGATCAAGACCGGTACCTGCAAGACGTGATTGAGACGACATTAGAGAGCGTTCCTGACGTGCTATCGAGTTAGCCTGCCTACTTGCTACCTGATAGATTTTAGCATAAACGACTATCATGACGCAGAGTGGTACGTAGAATGACGTCATTGATGACACAACAGCGTAGACAGCGTTAACGTGTAAACCACAGTCAGCCAGGTCACTATAAAGCGTCATTAGCGACTGGTCTGCAAACCATCCACTGTAGATAGGAATGAAGGAGATGGCACCGCTGCAGGCCCAAGCCAATCCTATGGCCAGCCCAGCCTTGGGGGCAGACATACGAGTGGGGTATGACAGAGGTTCAGTTATAGCGAGATATCGGTCGATTGAAATAATACACAGGTTTAATATCGAGGCGGTACAACACATCACATCACAGGACATCCAAAAGTAGCAGAATATCCAACTAACTAGTACAGCTGATTTCGGCGGGTCTAATTCTGATACAGTAACTGAAATATCATAGTCGAATTCGTTGTAATAAGCCGTTGCTGCTCTCCAATCTTGAACGATAGCGAATGGCATCACACAGATAGCCACGGTTAGATCCGCCACGGCTAGTGACGCCACGAAATAATTTGTAACAGAAGCCCGGAGGGCGTTAGATGACGCCACAGCAGCTATAACTAGAAGATTTCCAGCTATGGAACACAGGGTGAGGAGGCATTCGATGACGACAATGAATGATGCTTTGACTTGAGTCTGGGCGTCGAACTCCATACGGGACAGGTCCCTGTCGCTGTCCGAGTTGAATATCTCTTCCAGTGTCATGTTCACTTCAAGATTCGATAAATTGAAGGCAGCGACTCGTTCCGCAATCATTACTCATAGCTCAGACTCGTCATTTTTCTACTTCGATAAACCGTTTCCGCGGATATTGAATTTCATAGCAATTCGTGATTGAATATAGGTCTCACAAGTTTTTTAAAATATTCTCCACGATATTTTTATCAGTTCGGGATTATTTTAATCATAGGTTCTGATTCTGCAAATGCGAAGGTTAGAATTTAACGTATCCGATTCTATTGGTATGAAATTCCAAGTACGAGATTTGGAGAAAACATAAATATTATATATAATATTTCCCGTTAGTTTCAGTGATGCTAATTGTTTGAGTGTCCACTGTAGTCATATTTACAATTTGATAATAATTCTTTAACTAGCTTTTCAAATGACGTTCTCGTTTCCTTCACTTTCCCTTTTCTTTTCACTTTTTCTCTCACTTTCTATCTTTCATACAATAACTTGCCGAAAAACGTCGTTCCGTTAAAAGATATTTCCATCATTTCAATACTATTTCTGTACTGTCTAATATTGTCACGTGTCAACACTTGATCAAAAACCTGTCAGCCATTTCCTTGCAACCAGCTTACGTAAGATGTTGATGACAAAACAATGGCCGGTAAAGTCTCTATTTATCCTGATAGATCAGCTACTTGTGGGCGACTCTAGAATAGACTACAATAGAGCTGAATCCGTCCTGGTTGACAATCGTATCTCTCACGACCATATAGTGATTTTTGATTCATGTGTCCAAATATTCCTATCTACAAAGAAACAAAACTTCATTTGTTAAATATATACAATACGAATATCTGCACAATTTATAGTATAAATTCAGTTTGTCCCGGTTAGAATCTGATAACCCAGTTGGTAGCATACTTTCCTGAGAAGTAAGATGCCTCGAGTTCGAGTCCCGGACGGGTCTGTCTCTGAGAGCATCCTTGGATACGAAAACAGACGCTAAACTTAGCTTTACTTAGCTTTGAAATGTGGTGTATAATTTATGTGTAATGTAAATCAGCCATAAGATATTAAGTATGCTTATACACTATAAGTATAAGGGTGAAATTGTTGTTGATGTGTATGTATTTTAGTTGAATCATCGTGCGTCTGTCATGATGATTCGTTAATAAAATACTACTACTACTAAATATATTACGCAAATGATAATTTTTTACTATACGAATTAGATTTTAATGGTAATGGCGGATGTAGGCTTACATATTAAATACGAGTGCAATGACCGGTACATGTTATTATAGATAATCATTGCGATTTTTCTTAAATAATCCATACTTGTCTGTTGAAGACAGTAGGCCTATTGCCGCTTGCGTTTCCACAATGCTCAAGATTTTCATAATATTATTTCATTGTCTTCAGATAATTTATGAAAGACAAACTTAGCTATAGAAAATAAGTGTCGAAATATCTGCTTGTTTGCATTCTCATTGTTTCATTTGTCAAGCAATATTTCACTCTCGTTTTTTCTCGTCGTCATTAGACTTCTCTACTGTTTCCAAATTCACCGCTCATTAATTTATCCTAAACTTCTTTACCTCTTTAATTCTATCTTCCACGCAGTCATTAATTATCTGCTTTAGTTGTCTTTTTATCTTTAGACACGCCTACTTTAATCACCCACCTCAATGCATCGATGCTAACAGTGATATCCTTGGCCATATAATTCATTCAGTCGGCAACACTTTTCTTCTAATTTCTCGCAGATTTAAACTTTTTTCTTGTTCTACGTGTTGTCAATACATAGCATCAACACATTTCTGAATAAAAGCAATGACGTCATCCCGAAAATAAATCCTCAACGAAATAGTCGAGGATCTGCATAACTCAGAATACTTTCATGCATATAAACGTATAATAAGCCGTCTAAGAAATAATCAACTTACGGGTTTACAGGGACGGACGAGACTTTGAGGGGTGACTAGGGAGGCTAAGCCCGCCCTCTCCAACTTCGGTGATCAGCCCCCCTCAATCTTTCCACATTTGATTGGTTTTTCATTGGGTTCGGCGCGTGGATAAAAATCAAAGCCCCACCTATAGCCCCCTATTAAAAGACCCTGGTCTCGTCCCTGTGGGCTTAACGTCCGTTCAATATCATGTGACGTCAGGGACGACATGCTGCATTTACTTCATGTCAGATATGTTTCAATTCATACGTAATCAGATTATTATTTTTTAAGCAAAAAATACAACCCGGAGAAAAGAAAGAAGGAAAGCAAGAAAGATGGAGGTTATAGATCACGAGATAATATCACATTTACAATAACGCTTTTTTTAAATCTTCCTTTATTCCAAACATGTCAACCGCACGTGTTTACAGGGTTTCCCTTTTTAGTTGCTGTTTTTGGTATTGTTTGTAGTCTGCCGTCCACTGCTTAATCGTACCATAGCCGTCAAGAGCGCACCATGCAGCAAGCGCTGATACGTGATTAACCAGTACCGGTGGAGTTATTATTTTTGTGTAGTCTGACCTGGGTTTCAACCCACGACTCTTCAATCATCTTACGCCTGAGGGCACCACGCTAACCACTAGACTACCGCTACCTCAAGTATGCTAATATGTAAAATGTATATTACATAATAGGTATATTAGCGTTCCATATTATATTCCTTACTTATAATATTATTTCACTTATCGGTACCAGACCCGACTAAAAGGTTAATTAATACGGATCATATAGTGCATCCCGACCGGTAATAGAACACCGCTCTAGGACTCTAAGGATTGATAAAGGACAGTGAACCAACATGGCGCCAGAGGGATGCAATGTAAACAATCTCTGTTATTATTTGATTTAGCTCCTCGTTCGCTTTGATTTTGCTATCGTACGGCATAAACGCTTGCACAGCCAGGCAAGCTTGAGAACGTCAAACAGGAAATGAAGACACTAGGGATCAATATTTTAGGAATGAGTGAGATCAGATGGAAAGGAGCTGGAGATATTAGAGAAGATGGATACAGAA
>JAQFZF010002343.1:0-12576 GCA_034695365.1 Enchytraeus norvegicus
AAGCAATATATACAATATAATTGGTCCACTCAAAGGCATTTAGTCATTGAAAGTCACAAGTACCGAAATTAAGAGAACAGGGGTCAACGTTGGTCAGACACGACAGAAGTCCATTTATCCATAAAACCAGCAAACCATAAACACAAAAACATAAACATAAAACATAAAAAAAATAAAAAAAATAAAAAACATAATAAAACATAAAAACATAAAAAATATAAAACCATAAAAATAAAATGAAATGATATTAGACTAAGCTTATCACTAGCCTAACCTAAGTTGCACATTTGCATTAACAACAGAAAGTTATGAATTAAGCTTGCAGTCGAGTGTATGTGTCGATGGTGGTATCATCATCGAATTCAAAAGGGGCGTTAACGACGTCTAGTCCGTCTTTTTTTCTTTTGACTACAGGCGCTTGAAAATGTAAATAAATTGATTTTGACAAAAAAAAATTTGGCATGTCTAGATAAATTTAAAATAAATCCTGTCGGAGGCTTGACCTATAGTCAAATCTAATGGATGACAAGAATTCTCAGAAATTGTACGTAGAGCCCACTTTAGTATGATAAAGTTTTGTCCAATGGGTTTAATGAACCCTTAATTATTTCTTATCAGACTGACATTGGCTTGAACGTCCTCGATGTTGTAATAGGCAGCGTCACATGCAGCCGTTAGCACATTGGAGAAGTGTTGTTGTTGCTAAAGTGCTACAAAGCTATTGGAATGATTGTGTCATGATGGTGTTGCATTCATTCATAATTATGGGGGAGAGAAATGAATGGGGGTTACTTGATCCTGGCTAGAATCTGCTTTTGCTGCGATGTTCTACATGAGAATGATGCATAATAGAGAAAATAGTGATATAATCAAATAAAAATAGCAATTATAATGCAACTTTCGTGAGTTTCGTTATTGATAAGATGAACCACTATACACGATATCATCATGGACATTGCATGATGCTGTAATCTGCAAGACTGTCACATGTGAATAAATGCTTGAAATTAATGCAACGGACCTAATTTCTACTGTACATCGAGCATTAATTGGAAGGATCTGATGAGTAGTGGGTGACTGCTTCAGAATGTCGCGAAGTTAAAAAATACTTATTTCAAAGTTTGTTTCCGTGTCCAAGGATATACTACTGTCAGACAGTGACTGATTCAGCTCGAACCCGTAGCCTCCTGCTTATAAATCAAGGGTGCTACCGACATGGCTATCCAATCTGGAGGCGTGGGTTATGATTGTATTGTTTCAGTGAAGAGTGGCGATCTCGCCGTCGGATTAATTAATTTCTACGCTGGCAGCTAAGGCGTGTTTTTGTGAGTGTAGGTTGTAAGTAACATGGTGGGAGGGGTCATTCATCAATTAATAATAAATAGTATTTTAATTATTTTGTTATTTTAATAATTTTAACATTGTTTCCTAAATTAGGCGAATATTTTAATTTACCGATTCGTCAGAATTGTGGTGTTTAATATAATTGATAAATCCTAATTCACCAAAGTTGTGAATTTTTACGTGTATTAAGTGAAAAGTCTACTTGTAAATGATTGAATGGAACAATAATTAGGTAATTTTATTATTTAATTCCGGAATTCAGATGGATTCATTATTCGTAATGGCACATATTTTCTGTAAGATATCCGCGATGACATCGAGCACTGTTCGGATGATCTGTCCGTTGTGAAGGCGAACCCGATAAACCTAAAAGATTCATTATGAACAACATACCAATTGATAAGAATTAGGTCAATAATATATGTTTGTGCCAACCAACTCATTGAAAATTAAAATTTTAAAGGATTCATCACCAAGATATCTTGCTTTATTATTATTTTAATTTTTTTAACAGTGGAATAGATTATCATGACTGATTTCGGTAAATGAAGCTGTGTAGTCAAGAATAAGTGTAGTTATCAAGTGGACCTACTGGTTTTAATGTAATATTCACGATCTGATTAACTTCTTGATTTGATGAGTGCCATTCTACCATGTGCACTGTCATCCGAATTGCCCTAATTGTCACTAAGAGTTAGGGGGGGTACCAGTGGTCAAAGTAGTTCGAGTTAGCAGGCGGAACGCTACATTTAAACATCCAGTCAGAGCAGCCGGAACGCTAGGCAGAACAGCTGGAATGCTCGGCAGAGCAGCCGGTACAGGAATTGTGCGTTCCGGCTCAATTTGACCACTGGGGTACTATGAGGGATAAGAAAAACCTTGTATGTTATAGGCCACAGGTATCAAGATTGATAAAAACATATAATTTATATTATATTTTGTTTGCAGATTTAGGATAAATTAGAACTAAAATGGCAGAGTGTGAGCTAAATATAAAAAATGTATTATCAGTAAAGACTGGTAAAGCTAATATAACTAAATCTAAAAACGTGAATTCCCAATTACAATGTGTCAATCAAAAAGGATCCAAGCAGGAAATTCCCACAATTGTGGATAACAAAGATTCCGAAAGGGAAATTTCCACTCCAGCGGATAACAAGAATACCGAGGGGGAAATTTCTAGAGTCGTAGAAGATGAAGAAGAGAAAGCATCGTTGGATATAAAGGATAACGAATTCAAAGATATCAAACTACGACACCGACATGGTAGTAGTGATAGTTTAGAAAAGTCAGAATTAGACGGGGGTTTAAATTCTAATGATAGTCTCGAACTTAACGCTAACTCTGATAATCTTAGTAGTACAGATTGTGCTAAGGATGCTAACAAATCAGAAACATCGAATAAATCGGAAACATCAGATTCCAGCGGAGTCGAGAAGGATAGTAATCTATCGGAATGCGTCGATGACGAAGTCTTCGCTATTACCGAAAGGAGAAGGACAAACTGCGTGGAATTAAATATATCAAATGAATGCTCAAACTCCATGCAGTGTAGTTCGTTACAAGTTGAATCTCCCCGGGAAATCCTGAGTTCTCGCGATTCTGGCGAGAATGACTCTGGGGAAAACCCGCGACTCATCTCCTCCCCCCGTTCCTGCTGCACCCCCACTCCTCCCGAATCTCCGTCGGCCAGGCTGGCGGGTGCGGGGCCGAAATATAAATTAATTCACGAGGGGGACATGCAGCTGTGTCGGCTGAATCATACGAGGACGGTTGTGAGTAAGATCATGAATTCTAAATATCTGCGTCGCTGGGAGAATCATCATCTGATGCTGGGGTCCTCCGAGATCTGGTCAACTACGGTTTGTATTTTAGTTTGTTTTTCTTGTTGCTGCTCACCCAGGGCATCGACCGTTTTCACGATTTACTTCATCCTCATCAATGTACATTTAAGCTCACAGGACAGCATTTAGTATTGCGTTCCCGGCGTACTTCATACAACGGACCTTTTTGTGGAAGCAGGGGTTCCCGCTGGGAAGGGCAGGAAAAACAAGTACGGTTCATATTTTAGTTTATTATTAGTTAGCACCAAGAATAGCTGTTCGTAACTGTTCGTAAATGTTTATTTCAAAATGTTACCGCCACAAACAGGTGATGATTGCCGTTATTCTTAAGGCAAGGTCACCAGCCTCGTAGATGGTTCATGCTTCCATGGATTGATAAATTGTTACTATAATTATACGTACTGTACCGTAAGTACAGTACGGTAATACTGTACTCGTACTTATTGTATAAGTATTTATGAGTACAAATGCGATATATATATATATATATTTAATATATACAATGTACATCGTGGATACCTCCCCAACATGGCTTTCCCTTTCCTTCTGCCTTAAAGGTAATCACAGTTTGTCATTTTTGTGTGTATTATTTCAAGCTTGCTGTTTGCATAAGATTGTACGGTACAATGTCTTAAGCACGTAGATTGTACTTATCCATTATTTTATCTAGCACTGTTGCATGTATGGAATGTGTGTTCTGAATAAATTGTAATGCTAAGAGCTTATATATGTTATATACTTTGACAGTCTTCCGTGTTACTTAATATTCTAGTTATCTTGCGCGCCCATCTTGTAAGCCATGACATCGTCTTATGCCTTGGCTCCCAGAAAGGCGAACCTGGTATCCAATATTGTCGCGGGTTTTGGAGTGCCTTAACCGGCACGGACCGTGACATATTGTTCTGGCTATAACATAACATAACATAACATAATAACATAACATAACACTAAAACATAACATAACATAATAACATAACATAACACTATAACATAACATAAATAATAACATAACATAACACTATAACATAACATAAAATAATAACATAACATAACACTATAACATAACATAACATAATAACATAACATAACACTATAACATAACATAACATAATAACATAACATAACACTATAACATAACATAATAACATAACAACACTATAACATAACATAACATAATAACATAACATAGCACTATAACATAACATAACATAATAACATAACATAACACTATAACACAGCATTATCAATTGAATTATCTTCCCCTGCTGGGAGCATCAGATGCTTCCTGACCAAAGTCTAAAATGCTTCCTGACTAATCCCCACTAAATCGGGGTGGATTTATGGGGGGCGGGGATTCCCCTCGACCTGTAGCTCCCCACCCCCCTCGATTTGAAAAATTATTGTATTGTAATTATTGTATTGTATATTGTATTGCCCCATTAAAACACCTATTTTGGACCATTGGCTCCCCCTTGATTTCTCGACCTGACTTCCCCTCCTCGAAAAAGTTCCATATAGGCCAACTTCCGCCCTCTCCTTCAAATATTCCGTGATCCGCCACTGACTAAAGTCCAAAGATTAAGCATTCGAATCGTTCTCTTTCCGATAATAAATATAAACTCAGTTTGCATTGGTGGTGGTCTTATTGGAATTTGTAACAAATTATTTTTCGGGGTGTTAATGCAGGAGAGCACTTAAATGGAATATAGTAGATGACGCCACTTCCACAACTCTGCGAGTATTCGATTCATTTACTCGTCTCGTTTCTTTGGCGACAAACGATCTCATAAGTGGAGGGAGGAGTTTACTGTTCAATTACACCGATTGCTACGATCAGAACATTCAATCAAGCGCTGACTCTTTAACCACTCGTCTACAATCAACGTTAGACAAATTCCTGACCATTGAAGATATAGTTCTCAAGTCAGAAACTTTATCGGAAACAGAAATAATATTTATTCATGAAACAACTCAAGATGTGAAAATACTGTTAAAGGCTGCATCGTACACTAAAGGCATCCTTCAATCAGTGAACAATGGTGATCAATCACTGACAAGTTGTGTTAGAAACACGCTCGATGGTTCGTGCGGTGATGCATTTGCTTTTCTGGATTCAGAATTATCTAACTTTACTTTCACTATGAACCTAATTCTACCAGTAAATATGACAACCGAGTTCACAACAGTAACATCCAATGCCGGACGCGATTCAATGAAAATTGCAAGAAATGAAGTGACTGATAAATTGAAGACATGGTTCAACTTAATGATCACACTAAAAAATTGTATGACACAATTCAAAACTTTTCTTGACAGTTTTGACAAATTTGTTAATTCTCTATCATTTGGAATGCCAGCGGTGTCGACTGCTAGCATTAACTCGTTGTTACTGCTATTGGATGCAGACACAACTGATCTAATCAGTTTACTGGATAATTATAGAAAGGGTCCTCCTCATGATCTTAGCGAAATGTCCAGAGTATTTCTTAACGATTGGAGTGTAGTTGCACCTCTAAACATCATAAGAATTCTTGACCTGGCTGATCAGACAGTGTTTTCCAGCCTAGTCAGCATCATCGACAACCAAGAAGCAGAACTAGAAATGTCGTACAACTCAATGATGACGTTCCTGACAACTTTTAACAGTTTTACGATTATGGAAGCTCCCAATTACGTTGAGAAATATGCTCGTTCACTCCAGATGTGGCGTCAACCTACAGCCAGACTGCAGAGTAAAGAGGTATGAAATAATAACGATGCAGCCTATTAATGTTGTATTGAATGTAGCTATGCTTGAGGTGTTGGATACGACAATTATAAGAATAGACCAACCAAAAGTTGCACGTGTTTTGTTGAAGCCGACTGACGCAGTCACTGAATATGGGGACCCCTCAGACAAAAATTAAAATATAGCATTCAAACTCTACATCATATGCCATGCTGTTGGACAGTGAATTCTAGGACGATTGACGGCCGGACGGTTGCCGCCCGGACGGTTTAAGCCCGGACGTTTGACGCCGCGGACGGTTGACACCCGGACGCTTGACGCCCGGAAGTTTGACGCCTAGGATGATTGACGCCCGGACGGTTGACGCCTTTACGCACTTATATATAAGCTTAACTTAGCATTCATAGCAGCACTTTCAAAATCGAGCAAAATTTGGCTAGGTGCCGCTGAAGGGATAAAGCTAAAGGTTATGTGCTATATTCGTTACCGAACGTAGGCGCGGAGCTGATCCCGATCCTGCGCGATTTCAGCACGTAGGTGACATAGTCATTAATCCGACGGTGAGGTCGCCATCCCCACTCTACACAATCCAATTTGACAATTGGATCATATACGCCAGACCTGTGGTGACCTTCACAATCTTCCGAAGTAGTCACCTACTACGTACACTGTACTAATTGCTACCAATTATCCGACTCACAAAGGGATGGTGGGCTTGGTTGGCCCGTTGTACATCCGAGATATTACTCCTGATTGATTCGACCGGGAAGCGAAACCCTGACCTCATGCGCAACAAGATAAGTACGACGGGATAAGTACTTTTAAAACACCTAGCATTATGTCGTACGTTTCACGATTCTTGCTTCCGAGAAGACCAGCGGCGGTACTAGACCAACATAATAGGGGTGGGTGGGCACGGCCCCCCAAAATATGTTTGTCTAGAACCAAAATGTTTTACCCCCAAATATTTTCTGAGTTTCCTATATTGATATTATATAAGAAATTGAGTGGCCAGTGGTCACGCAAATATTTGCGTGGACCAGAATATATTAAGGGGGCAGTTTGCAAATTTTGGGGACCACGCCCCCCCCTGGCCCCGATGTAGAACCGCCACTGGGGAAGACAGTACGCACTTGCAGGATATAGTCCACCGGGAAACACGAAATGTGTTGTAAGGAAGACATCATCCGAGTTTTCCAAAACCCCAAATAACAGAAAGTGCTTTCATTTGAGCTCTATATGTACTCAGACAGCATATACACGGTGTGCTTGCTCATTGACGCTTGTCAGTAATTTATTTTTGTTATGCGCACAGGCCTACGCACACTAGAATCCTCGACTGCGTGAAGGTGCCACTCTACTAGGTCGTTGTCGGTTAATTGCAGTGGCGTAGCCACGGAACTGCAGTGTCGTAGCCACGGGGTGGGCACGAGTGGGCAATGCCCACCCTACCGACTCAGATCCGACCCCTGTAATTCGTCCAGATCTGTTGAGTTTTTTTTATAGGGGGGAGGGGGGGGCTGGACTCGACAAGTTAGAATAAAGGTGTATTCCTTGAGCTTGTTCATTTCCTGGCTGAAGCTGGAGGCAGCTAGTGTGATTGTAGTACACATTGCAGTTGCAGCAGGCAACTCAAAGTAAATGAGCCTATAAATTCAGAACGAAATGATGATAGCAATCGGTAAAACAATAATTATTGGTCGCGGAGAAGGCAAGAAATGCTAGCCTTCTGGATGCTAGCCTTCGTCATGCTGGATGAAAAGTCAGACAGGTCAAAACAACATTCCAATTAAAAATTGCAAAATTGCAGAAATAGCAAAATACTTTTCAGTTTTCATATCCAATTTCACGTTGGTATTCACCGAAACAGTTAGGACCGGGGCTCCGCCCCTAACCCCACAGGGGGAGCTTATGACGCTCCCCCAGACCCTCTAGTCGCATTTCTTCACTCGCTGCGCACACTCAGCTTGAGCTTCGCACACTAGTGCTATTCTATTTTTTCCAGTTTCAAAAGGTCTGTCTCCCCACCCATATTTTGCTTGAAGGAACGGGATAGAAGATGTGTCCTCTTCAGTAAGAGAGACAGATTTCACCCACCCCCTATATTTTTTATTAAAACATTTATGCATTCACAATCTTGTGCACAAAATATATTTCGTTGCGGGAGGGAGGGGGGGGCGCCCACCCTACCTAAAAATACTGGCTATGCCACTGGTTAACTGTAATTGGTTGGTATGACACTTGAATTCTCGCATGCATACCTATGCGTAAAGTGCGCAAAAAGGCGTCAAACGTCCTGGCGTCAACCATCCTAGACGTCAACCGTCCGCGGCGGCATCTGTCCAGGCGTCAACTGTCCACGACGTCAAACGTCCGGGTGTCAGTCGTCCGGACACCAGACAGTGCACTGAGCCGGAGAGAGAAATAGAGAGAGAAAGAGAGAGAGAGAGAGAGAGACAGACAGACAGCCAGACAGAAGAGAGAGAGAGCCAGACAGACAGACAGACAGATACAGACTCCAGAGAGAGATATATAGAGAGAGAGAGAGAGAGAAAGAGAGAGAGTAGGCCAATATATCTCAAATATATATGATATATTTAATAAGTATATTATTGGCTTATATTATACACCGTGGTTCAAAAAAGTAAGCCAGACTTGATTATATCAATTAAAAAAATTATTTGCATGAAAACGTGTGTGCCTTTAGTGTCAATTCTTGTGTGCCTAACACGTGTGCCCCCAGCTAAAAGTGTGAATTTTTTTTGAGGAGGGGTCCCAAGATGTTGTTGGGGGGCCGCCCACCAACCCCCCAAAAAAATTTCACACTTTTAGCTGGGGTCACACATGTTAGGCACACAAAAATTTACTAAAGGCATACACGTTTTCATGCAAATAAAAATTTTGATTGAAATAATCAATCTGGCATACTTTTTTGGAACCACGGTGTATAAATCTATCGATTGATGGAGATTATGGAAGTAAATTTTGACAAGAAAAAAATAGAAACATAAAAAAGCATAGTTTTGTGATTTTAAATACAGTATTATTTTTTCTCGTGTGACATACATTTCCCAACATGTGCAACATTTTCAACATTTTTTGCTGTTTTTTTTGCAACATTATTTTGAAACTTTTTTGAAACTTCTTAGCAACATTTTTTTGTGCAACATTGTGCAACATTTTTCATATATGTGCGAGTGCAACATTGTGCAACATTTTCCATACATGTGCGAGCGTTTAAAACTTGAATGTTCAATTTTCATTCCGGCTTTATTATCCTTGAGCCGTGCCAATTTTGAAATCATTCGGACGCCTATGATACAGAGAGAGATAGAGAGAGAGAGAGAGAGAGAGAGAGAGAGAGAGAGAGAAAGTAGGCCAATATATCTAAAATATATTTAATATATTTAATATGTATATTATTGGCTTATATTATATAAATCTATCGATTGATAGAGATTATGGAAGTAAATTTTGACGAGAAAGAAATTAGAAAAATAAGAAGCATAGTTGGATGATTGAAACTTAAGTATTATTTTTTTCGTGCCACATACACGTGTGTTGCACATTAATTTTGTTAAAATTGTATTGCCGTGAAACGAAAACCTGATGGTATAGGATTGTAATATGAATGGGACTCGTAGGACCTACTGTATCGTAAGACCTACCGTATTATCCTACATAGCAATCGATAAGTACATATTGTTGGAAAACTACTGAGACTGCTATAAGGATAAAAAGCCGGAATAAAAATTGAACATTCAAGTTTAAAACGCTCGCACATGTATGGAAAATGTTGCACAAACAAATGTTGCAAAAAAATGTTGAAAACCCGCCATGGCAAATGTAGGCGCTTGTCGCCGAAAATCAAAAATCGTTTTATTATTCCATTAAATTGGGTTCTGAAAGACTTTCAAAATAAGACATAGTTTGCTAAAATCTGACAATCCTACCAAAGTTATAAAAAATGTAAGTTTAACCTGTTACATATATAATTTATTAAAATTTAAACTTTAAATGCAAATTTCTACTAATTTTTTTATTGTCAAAAATCTTTTTATTATTCTATTATTTTGTGTTAAGTAAGACATTCAAAATAACATACAGATTGCTAAGATCTGACAACCCTATCCAAAGTTATAAAAGTTAAATTTTAAAGAATTATATAAACTTTGTTATTAAAATTTGAACTTCAAAGGCATTTTTCTCAGGAACTTTTTTGTGACAAGCGCCTACATTTGCCGTGGCGGGTCACATATATTTGTGATTTTCTACCAAAGTATTGGTGTTTTTCTTGTGACACTTGGCATGCATCAAAAAGTGCCTATTTGTGCATGATGTTGACAACTTCAAGGGAATTGGACTCAAAATCGCTTAAATATTGCATTTTGTATGCGGGTTCTAGTACGGCCTAAATTCTCAATATGGACAGAACAGGACAGTGGGTTACCGACTTCGGTAGACAGACTGTCTCAGAAGCAAGTGACCCGGGATCGAATCTCAGTTCAGTCGACAGGAAATTTTAAAAAAATCAGGTTGTCAGAATGATTATTCGAACAGCAGCACTTGCTGCCATTGTGCTCTATCTAACGGGAAAATATATATTTCAGTGGTGGAAGGAGTAAACATAGGCTATATAAAAATATAAACAAATAAAATTAAGCAAAATTGTCACTTGGCGAAAATGTGTCAAACATGTGCGGTTGTTACGTATAACGAAATATACAAAGAACAAAACAAAAAAAACAGCAAATACAGTAAGGTAAAATAGGCTTATAGTGCTTATAATGCAGTTCTGTCCATATTGGAAATCAAGTCCTGACTAGGCACCACGCACAAAATGCAATATCTCAGTGAAAGGAAACACTCTTTTAGGCTACTTTGGTAGCATATAATTTAAAAAAAGCAGGCCTAGCGGTCTCGGTAGTTTTGCAACAAGGAGTAAGCCTACACGTAGATAGATATATTGACAGTATAATAATTATACACAAGCACATATTTAAAACTAAATTAATTGACTACTCTGCATCTCTGAGGATCTGCGCATTCAAACAGCAGCCAAATTTATATGCACAGGTTATGAGAACGGAATAAGAATATTAGACTGGAAAAGTCTCGAGTTTAAATAAATTATCAGCTTAATGATACACTAAGATATCCATGGGTTCCTTAGTCTATTCGGCGCAATATTTTGAAAATCGATGAGGGCTATGAAATTATCCACATTTAATAGTAATTATAAATCTTTCACAACGATGAAAGCCTTGTTGTGAAATACAGCCAAGTAGAAATAAAATGCAGTAACATACAAGTAGTAGGTAAGAAGGGGAGGGGTAGGGAGAATCATAGACCAGTGGGCGTGGCCTTGAGCGTGACCTTGTGCGTCGCCTCACAGTGGGCGTGGCCTTGGGCGTGGCGTGAAAATGGGCGTGGCCTAAAGTGGGCGGGGCTTAAAATGGGGGCGTGGTGCCCCCACCTGTATGTTGTGTAGGCCTATCTGTATGTTTACCTGTATGTTTACCTGTATATTTTCCTAGATACATCTACCTGTATGTTTACATTTGTTTTTTTCCAAATTTTTGTTTTTTTTCACATTTTTTTTCTTCAAACATTTTATTTTTTTTCCTGAAACCTAGGAAGCTCGCGGCGTAGTCGCGGTGCAGTCGTAACGAGGTCGTGGCGTAGTCGCGGTGCAATCGTGGCGTAGTCGCGGCGCGGTCGTGGAGAGCTCGTGGGGCGGTCGTGGGGCGGGTATATAAAGGCGAGGAAGCATGTCCGAGTGGATTGTTCATATAAATAATCTTAACCATTGAATTTGACGTCATTCGAAATAAAGTTTTCATGATGCAACATCCATTTACGGCTCTGATATCCGGACCAATGGGGTGCGGTAAGAACCAATATACCGTGAAACTTGTACGCCATGCATCAGAAATGGTATCTCCACCTTCCCAGGAAGTTGTTTGGTGTTACGGCGTGTACCAAGACATCTTCAATACAATGAAGAACGTACGTTTCGTCGAGGGTTTACCGAACGAATACGAGTTTGATGGGCGCAAGCGCGTCTTGTTAGTCATAGACGACCTCATGCACGAAGCTAATCAAACAGAACCCCAAAGATGTTGGACAACTTAGTATACTAGGTAGTCTCAAATGTTCTCCAACGGCAAAATTTCTTGAAGATGGTTCAAGGAACCAACGGCTAGACCATACGGCTACTTGTTTATCGACCTTAAGCCGGGCACGGACGAACAGCTGCGAGTTAAAACAAACATTTTTGTTGACGAGCTCCTCAGTACGTGTACATTCCCAAATAAAAGTAGGGTGCTTCCGCAGTCGCCCATTCATTTGCGATAGGATGTCGGAGAGTCAACATGTCACGAAGAATTAGAGATCACGAGCATGCACTAAGATTCCTTAATAGGTATAGTGACTCAGAGAAAAAACGTTGGTTAAAATCAAATTTAGATAAAGGCTTTGTTCATTGCATTTGCGAGTGCGCCCAAAACGTGTTGCACGGTAAAGTTCCGCTATCTAAAAATCAAAAGCTGCAGCTGGCACAACGAAAGAAAAACCTTCGTGAACTTTCAAAACATAACGTAAGCCTGGGGAGAAAGACAAAGATTATACAAAGCGGACGATTTTTAGGCGCTCTGCTAG
>JAQFZF010002344.1:0-12575 GCA_034695365.1 Enchytraeus norvegicus
AGGTATGCGGCATATGCCCTATGAGAATTGGCGTACTGGTGTAGCCTATATTCAGTCTATCAATGAATGACAATGACATTTAGAAATAATTCCGCGATTCCGCGAAAAATCAAGCTTTCCGCGCTAAACCATGTTTTCCGAATTGCGGATTTGTTCAGGCCTTAACTATTATTTGTTTGTATATATAAATGCTTATGTGTTTGTATTTAGGGTGTTTAACGAGCAGAAGAAAGAGGGAGGTCGAGGTATCAATATGCTAGTCGTAAATGGTATGTTATTATTATTATTATTACCTTCCTTTATTTGTTTATCTCAATGTAAATTACAAACAATAGGTACAATAAAAAAGTTAAAGATAAACAAATTAGAAGGTGACGACCATAAAAGAGCCACGGCTGTGTAATGTTAAACAATAATAGTATGTTTCTATTGTTTGATAATAGATTTAATGGACACATCTTGATTAAGATAGTACACTACTACATAAAAAAATGTATATTTATTATTTATTCAAATTATGTTCATTTATAGCAGGGGTGCACAACACGCAGCCCACTGACGCATGCAGCCCTCCGAGCATTACCGTGCAGCCCGCCGAGTGCTGGCTTGAAAAAAATATTCTTTTTGTATCAAGAATTTCAATGTTAAAATAGGAAAGATTTTGCCAAATTAATAGTATTTTGCGGTAGGGAAGGGGCTGACCCTCCAGAAATGTTTTGGCCCCAATATAATTATCTTTTTAGCGCTTTATAGTTTGATAGTTGAAATAGCACAAAAATGTCATGTTTTGGTTCCCCACAGAAACAAGCTGAGCCCGCCCCTGCATCATGCACGATAAAGAAGTTCATGAGGCCCTCGACCACTTTAGCAAGTTTTATGTGGCCCTTCCGCTCATCGAGGTTGAGCACCACTAATTTATAGGGTCCATCTTCTTCAATTCACTGAATCATGGGCTTGTGTCTGCAGCATGTATTACTGTCATGCCATTATTATTATCATTGCGGTATCATTATCATTATATATCATTATAATAGTATCTATGTAATTATTGCGCAGAGAACACAGGTCGTGTGGTAGAGAAGAGAACATTTGACACATATGAAGATGGTAAGTGTCTACCAGTGTTATCATTTACAGCTTTACTGACCAGATATATGTATTATTGAATATATATCCAGTGCTGTGCCAAATGTCAGGTTCAAGGCACAACGATGTACACAATCTGCATAGTAACACATTAATGAGCACACCATTGATCAATCCAACAAGTCGATCCCTTCACAAAGGCTTTGCCTTTACCACATGTAAAGTGATGCCTTTGTTCCAGGAAGTTGTGGCTTCTGAGGTGGTTACCCATTACCATTGCCACCCTAAGTGACTGCGTTAGTCGGCGTTTACAAAACACGTGCCACTTTCAATTGGTCTTTCAACTTTTACCAACACTGGTAATATATGAATAGCACTGGTTAAATTATCTTATTTGGTTTTAGTATAACACCTGATTTTACTTCTGGTCTTGCTTGGAGCAAGTTAATTTTGAAGTTTGATGACATTAGCATTTTTTGGTTGTCTGTGAAAAAGGCACCAATTTCATAACAATTTATGGTATATATGTGTAGCATTTGGCATGTTATTTACTCATTTGTAAGCAATTCCTATTTAGAGAGGTTGAAAAATATTTTAAGAAAGTATCTGAGAAATTTATATATCAATCTTTATTTATGAGGCAACATAGAATTATATATATATTATTAAGATATCAATTAAGAGCATAGCTGACTACAGTGACTAGGTCAATATTTTTTGGGAATGGATGTTTAAAATGTCACTATGAAACATATTGAATAATATTATATCATGGACTTTTAGTAATGGTTAATGTAGTTCTTTGCATGTTTTGCCCATATTCCAGATAAAGTTCTGCAGCGTTATTTTAAACTGGGGGTGGAAGGCAATCCAGTTATATTACTGGCTACATCTGATGACGCCAGTCAAAGGTAGAGTATTTTAACTTATTTGAATTGCCATTATTTAATTAATTATTTTGAATTTCTCGAGTACAATTATGATAAGATATCTCTAGACAAATTGGTAGTTCTCTGTGAATCACTTTATGCTTATTCAAATTTATTTTGTTTATTTATTTTGTTTATTTAGTTTGTTTATTTAGTTTGTTTATTTAGTTTGTTTATTTAGTTTGTTTGGTTTGTTTGATTAAATTATAATAGATGTATCAAGCAAATTCTAAAAAAATTAATTTATCTTCTGATTGCATTCATTTTATTCCTTGCATTCATTTTATTGTGATTTCTTATTCTTTTCTTTACTTCATTCTATAGTAGCATAGCTTCTTTTGCATCAGTATAATTATCTGTTATTAGTCATACTTCTATGAGTAAATAATAAGGGTATTGCATATACATCATAAAGGGTCCTGATATTAGTCTTATTAACAGATTTCGTAAATTTTGTAATTAGTGTTTTCTTTTGTTGCACAGTTTATGATGTTGATTTTGTATGCATGCTTGTGTATGATTATTATCATTGGCTGTTGTGTTTCTTCTATGTTGCAGTCTAACGGAGGATAGTCGTAAGTTGTTGGAATCCTTTGGTAGTCAGGCGGTTAGAAAGCTTGCCTTTAGAGACAGTCTTGCCATGATTGGCCAGATAGGATTGCTGCCACCTAAATTTGCCATAGAGAAGGTTTTAAATGATTTGTACCATAATTATTAACAGTTATGGTAGATAAAATCAGTCAATATAATTATTAGTTACTACTCTTTTGAGATATTAACATATTATTGTATTAAATCTGAAATAGAAATTTAATTCCAGGCTTCATTTTTTTATAACTAATGTAAGTGTTTAATGTATATACTATATATGGTATCTAAAATCAGGCCATTAAAATTATAAATTAGAACTCTAGAACATTTACTATGATTTAAGAATTAATTCATTGGTATGATGCTAATATATTGTAACAAATATGCTGATATCAGTGCAGTTTCTTAGATGCTTGGAAAAGTCAATTTATAAATTATTATGAATTAAATTTAGCCTTAAACTATATTGCCTTCAGCCGGCATCATCAATGGTGGGTGAACCAGGGATAATGTGTCCACTCTTCAAGGCTCTTCATCCATCGCTGTTCCTCATTTGTAAGCATATTTATGATGTTTACAAGTTCAAAGTTTATTTTATGTTAATGCATTGTGCTGTAGCATAATCATAAAAGTGAGACGCAGTCATTTGGCGACGTGGCAGAACTCAGTGGTTGTCTATCAATACCAAGTAAGTTATATGTGACTTATTAGTAAAGTATTAGTTTTATATTAATATCTGCAAAATTGTACTCTTTAGTTAAAGGATACTTTGAGTCGTGTATTAATTATTTTACTCATATAGGCCCTAAGCTTAAACTCGTGCGTTCTAATGGATAGAACAAACTTACTATTAAGAAATATCTTTTAATATTTTGTTAAAAACAATGATGAAATTTACGTAATTTCATTTATTTAGGAAAACGTTATAAATTTAATTTTCAGTACTTACATTCTTAAGTTACCGTTTGCAAGTATGTGTAATATATTTTAGCTACTTTGATGTTAAGTGCTAGATGCCATAAAGCACTCTTTTTATCATTATTTCAATAGTTAATTAAAAATCTTCTTCTATTCCCGTGTCAGCCGCACGTGTTGTTACAGGTTTTCCTTTCTTAGTTTCGGTTTTTGATATTTTTTATAGTCTTCCTTTCCACTGGTTAATCGTATGTATCTTTGCCGTAAAGAGTGCACTAATGCCGCAAGCGCAGATGCACTATTAACCAGTATCGGTGGCGTTTATTATTTTTGTAGTCTGATCTGGGTTTGAACTCATGACTCTTCAAGCACATGACACTGGAGCGTTCCACGCTAACCACTAGACTACCGCCACCGACCTATTGCACTTCTGAGACCTAGTTAGGAATGTGTAATAAAAGTTAAATAAGTAATACAGAAGTTGGTGACCTTGATTGATTGTCTAAAATGAAACTGTTAATCTGAGTTTAACGTCTGTTTTTCTATCACCAGGATACTGTCAGAGACGGAATTATTAACATAGAATTTTTATGTCATAATTATATAAACAATTCTACCACACCCTGTAATATTTCATCCTGATATCTTTAGAAACAAAAAAGTTATTGATATATTAGGAGGACAGGGGTCCATGACCATTGACCAGTTTGCCAGTATTGAATCATATGACGTTATCTGGCTGATGTTAACTAAATTGTAATCTCTGAACCGATTCCTGTGAAAATTTTAGGCATAGTAGAACAATCAATTCTATCCGACATCGCCAAATTTCGAAAGCATATATTTCAAAACAAATAAGTTATTGGTATTACAGTATGATAGGGGTAGACAAATTATTCAGTTTCATAGCGTCAAATGTTAAATTAAACATGCTTTTTTCAATGTTTGTATTCCCCTATCATACGCAGATATAAATAACTTTTTTGTTTTGAAAGATATGCTTTCGAAATTTGGTGTTATTGGATAGAATTGTTTGTTCTACAATACCGGAAAATTTTACAGTAAACAGTTCTCAGATTACAATTTAGTTAACTGTAGCCAGATGACGTCATATAATTCAATACTGGTAAACTGGTTATGGACCCCTGTCATTCTAAAATATCAATAACTTTTTTGTTTGTTAAGATATAGAAATGAAATTTTATAAAATGTTGTAGAATTGGTCCTTCTCTATGACAGGCTAATTTCACATAGATCGAAGCACTAGTTACAATTTAATTGCAAAATATAACAGGCGGCTCATTTATAAAGGACACGGTGTATATTATACTTAAGTGAGTAGATCTATGGGCATTTAAGAAATATTCTTTTTCATTTCTAGTGGGCACCCTCACCAAGGCAGAGAAGAAGGCAGATAAGAAGGAGAGTCCAGAAAAGAAGGCGGTGGAGAACCTGGCCACGGTACCAATGGATGTACAGTTGGGTGAGCCGCTAGAGAATTGCGGCATGACTGAAAAATGTCCCAGCGATTCCACGCCAGTCCTCATCTCGTCTGGTAAAGAGAATTCAGTCCTACCGCAGATCTGCTACAATGGACAACTGTACGTATTCCTACTCTAATATTCTGGTTAATAATAATGATATTAGTAAAACATTCAGCTGTAAAGTAGCAAGCGAAATAAGAAAGGCAGACTTCGTTAACATTATCTAAGTGTATATCAACTTCCTAATCGTACTCAACGCCTAGCGCTGCGAATGATTTTCGCAAAAACAGCAGCTGACGTCAGACTCATTGTTATTCTTCTTGGCTGGTTGATCAATTGGAATAATAATATTTAATTTTGTGTTGTGTATAGGATTATTAGCAGTAACGATAAGTCGCAGACAATGGGGCGTGGTTTGAACGTCCTATCAGTGGATCCTGTTAATAAAAGACCGGTCAAGTTTGTTCGCTTCGACACGTATGAGACAGAGAAAGGTTTGCATTTATCTGCTACGAAGATTATGTGAAAATCATTTATCAAATTACTAATTGTACGTATTGAATGTTTGTCCACGCTTCATATTGATGGATTTAGCAGAATGTAAATATTATAAATATACTACGCAAATTATAATCTATCAAAAATCAATACCAATTAATTTAAATATATTAATCATAATGTTATCAACTTTTCATTTGATGTTATTCGCCGATTTTCAAAAGTATGAGCCTAATAGAAAAGAGCTCTTGCACAAATATTCTCTCTCCCAGAATAAGTTGGCTATTTCTAATCTCTTCTTTCGTGTAGAAGCATTTCTGTTGAGCGTTTATTATTCATTACTGCTGACATATGCTGAGTCATAGTATGCATTGCAATTTGTTGTCACATGCTCTGACTGATTATTATTATGTTTGAAATCAATGTATAGCTGACAGAGTAGTTTTAAATCTACAAAAAATATATGTAAAATTTTGTTCAAAGTATGACTCATAACTCCTAATAAATGACATATATTACGAATTATATCTATGGCTCATAATATGGTTTCTTATTATGAGTGCAAATTACTAACAGTCTCTGATGGATGTCGTAGTCAATAACCTACTTGTCTGCAAAGCAGGAGGCCACAGGTTTGAGTCCTGGCCGGTTTCAACTCTGATAGAATCTTTGTGATACAAAAATCGACATTTGGCATTAGCTTTTCTGCTTTTACATTAGCGTTACGTGTCTCGACGTATTGGAAAGAAATACACTTGCTGATGAATGTGGTATAATTTGTATTCTATTTTAGAAATAAACATTTTTGGTGATAGCAACGAGTATATATGTAAAGATTTTTTTATATTAATTGCTATATGCTGGTATGTGTTTTGTGTGTTCAGGATCCACAGACCTGATTGAGTTCATTAACACAATGAACCCCAATCATATGATATTGGTCATTGCACATGATGAAGCTAAAACATCGTAAGAAACTTATTCTAACATCAAAAAGAAAGTTATAATGCTGATTGTAGCGTTTGGTAACTTATTTAACATGTGCTAAATAATTTTTTAAGCACTTAGTTAAAACGCAGTAGCTTTACTTTCCGTAATGAAATTGTGAAGGCAATAGTAGAATATATATACAATTATTATGTGATAGATAGCAGTTTCAGATAGAATAGTTAGATGGAGTTGGTAAGAAAATAGTGTGAGCTTCATGCATAAAACTTTAGAGCTAAAAAGTCAATGCCAGGTTAGATCTTGGTTAAGGGCTCGTAAATTACATCAGTGACTGACAAGTATGTAATTATATTTTCAAATGACAAACCTCTGAAGCGAGCATATAACATTGTAACAGTTACACCAGTCACTTGACTTGTGCTTTGTTAGGTTTCTTCTATTGTGTTCGGTTACGTCTATTCTATTCTATTTTTCTATTAAATAATTCATTTTCGGACGTCCAGCACAGATGTAGCATTGGATTAACCTAGCTAAAGCTACTTAAGTCTTCATCGGTGATGTGCTGGGGATGGACTGTCTGTGTTTAAATGAAATAGCATCAACGAGAGTGCTTTAAAGTGCTATGCTGAATATCTCAGTAAATCTCTTCTGTATGGAACTGATGTAACTGTAATAATAAACTGATGTTTATTGTCACAGTTTGTAACTGTAACAATAACAGATGTTTATTGTTACAGTTTGACGGCTAATGCAGTGACAGCGCTTGAATCGGTCGGCAGCTCATTTGTGAGCGGTCTCAGCTTCAGAGATGTGTGGTTACTTGTGGGTCAACCAAAGCTCACGGGTGTCTCAAAGCTTGAAGAGGTATTCTATACGGAATTTTGTATATTTTATAGAATTTCATGATAACTCGCAGTACTAACTAATGAGAAAGACTAGAAATTTGGCGAAAACTCTCGGTTCGGATGATAATAAAAATTTTGATGAACGCTATTAAATTGACTTGTCAGTGTTTTAAAAGTACTGTAGGCCTATTGATATTAGTTAGCCATGTTGGTTCCGCAAACCTGAGAATATACCAACTGAAAGCTGCATGTGTTTTTTAGAAGTCGAAAATGCAGTAACTGAGAAAGGATCTATCTTTAAAGAAAATATAGCATACAAACTATACAGTATTAGGACCTGAACCTGCTATTTGGCAGTGCAGAAGAGAGAGAGAGAGAGATCATTTACAAATTCAGATCTAATGTTAAAATCTTTTATGATTGTCTTTAGATTGAATTTGGTGCACATGATCAATGGCCTACACCTATTTCTAAGAAATTCTGCCTGCCTAAAACTTGTAAGTTCTTCTTTTATGTGTCTAGTGTAATATTTCAATAGTATAATGTGCAATTTGTCTCATCAGTATGCGTTATAATTAAGTTGTATGCATGTGTGTCGATACTTCTGAACTTATGCACAGTATCTATTTGTCCATTTAACATAAAAGTAAAACAATGCAGTAACATGTGACTATCATTTATTATTTTCAGCCAATATAATGATTAAGTTTATTTTGTATTTTAAGTCCCACATAAGTGCTGCAAAGCCTGTTAAAACTTGTCAGTCATTTACTTGATACAGTTGTTACTCTGGTCTGTTTTGTTACTCTGCTCTGTTACTTTGCTCCATTACTATGCTCTGTTTTGTTACTTTGCTCTGTTACTATGCTCTTTTTGTAGACTATGAAATAACAAATTTAAACAATTGATCAACTTCTGATATTTATTATTCACTTACTAAATTAACTAATCATAATTACTAAGTTGCTTGTTATGGTCAATGGAAAGCAACGTTCTACTATCAAAATAAGAATACTGCTGCTATTGATTTTATTGCTGGCATTATGTAAGGTTGCTGTAGTTGTTGACAAATCGTCGAGCAGTTGATCGATTGCTGTATTGTAGTACCTGTGCTGTCTCAGAAGTATTTGATTGTTGTATTGTAGTACCTGTGCTGGCTCAGAAATATTTGATTGTTGAATTGTAGTACCTGTGCTGTCTCAGAAGTATTTGATTGTTGTATTGTAGTACCTGTGCTGGCTCAGAAATATTTTATTGTTGAATTGTAGTACCTGTGCTAGCTCAGAAGTATTTGATTGTTGTATTGTAGTACCTGTGCTGGCTCAGAAGCAAGATCTTGACACTAAGAAGAATGCTCCTAACAGAGTGTTCTGCAGGAAGTACGATGGATATGAGGAACTGTGTAGAGGTAGGTGTAGCTGGATTTGAGAATCTTCATCTACTTGTTGTGATTAATATTTTGACTTGTCTTCTATCGGTTTTGATTAGTCAATGTTTTATACCATTGGAATGCATGTATTGAAATAGGAGTGTTAACAATATAACTAGACTTAGCTTGACATCTTTATCTATTAAACACAGTGAAACAGGAGTGTTAACAATATAACTAGACTTAGCTTGACATCTGTATCTTTTAAAAACAGTGAAACAGGAGTGTTAACAATATAACTAGACTTAGCTTGACATCTTTATCTTTTAAAAACAGTGAAACTTAAGAAAATGATCAATTAATTATTAGTAATTTTAACTTCTAATTAAAGAATTGTATATGTAGGGCGCCTACTGTGTAATAAAAGGCTGATCTGTAGATGTTAAATATTCAGTGATAGTATATTCAACCCAAGTTCAATGCTAGTTCTAAGTTCTTGTAATAATACATCGAGGATTTAACGTCCAGTTCCACACCAGAAGGCGATGTCAGGGACATCTCACTCAGATCAAGCAAACAGTTGTAATGAAATATTATTATTTTTTCACACTTTTAATTATGAATATAAACGTGTTGTGTTATTGTTGTGTTTATCACAGCTGAGAACATAGATAAAGTGATAACACCAACACCCCTGGGTGACGCACCCATGAAAGATAGCGCCATCTTCAAGGTTCCCATTGTTCTCATTCCAGGTTTGTGCTTCTAATTTATGTTTTTTAACAATATTATTTGATAGCTCTAATCATCAGAGGATAAAATTGGCATTGAATTGGTCTTCTGTGCTGTTGCTTTTAAATCAATTGACTTGTGTAAATAGATTGAGGTGTGTTCTTTTTTCATTGATTCAGCGGGCCTGGGCTATTGATAGGAATAAATATGTTATCTAGGAATATTGGTGTAACTATATAATTATGAGAGTTATTTTTACAATAGTATGAATAATGATGCTCTGCAGATAATTTTTCAATGATAAATTTATCATTTTCTTATGGGCATATTATACCATAAGCTGTATATTATGTAGGCCTATATCAAATTGTGGTGAATAACATTGAACATTTCTGTTAAGCCGCGTACTAACCTTCGGTCCAGGCCTTCGGGCCGGGAGCATCACGGATAAATTCCTCATGTTAGTACACGGCCACGAGCCGCGCCAGAACCGTCAGACTTTCTCGATTTACGTCACGGGTCAAACCCATCATAAAATCCGTGGTCGCGTACTAACTAGCAGTTTAGATCTGTCGTGTTTGGATCGAAAGTTAGTAAAGACCGCAAGCCGCTCGAAGACCGGCGGGCCTGTCTCGTGGGTTAAAACCGTCATTGCTCACCAACATGAGGGTTTGGAGCGACAGTCTTGGAGCGGCGTGTTCAGTTAGTATGGTCGATGAGCCGCACCAAACCCGTCCCCTTCTCCACTCCGCTCCAGACCCGTGACGGGTGTACTAACTAGCGGTCTAAACCCTTCGATCCGTTGCTCCAGACTCGATTCACCAGTTGGTACGCAGGATTTTCTCGTCATAGACAAAACCGTTGGAATTTCGCATTTGCGAAATTCCAATGCTCCAAATGCCATCGTTTCCTGCGAGAACTCGTGGCAAAATAGACTTATATTATTTTTTTGTATATTTATTTATTTATTACATTTGTTATATTATATTTATTTTCATAATTCTTTAAATACAAAGCTTAAATACTGACACTTTTGATATTATTATAGGCCTACTGTATTAATGTACTGTATGAATTAAAACCTACAATTTGCCTGCAGTGTTAGACTAAGTAATGATATTTTTCACTGTAGATCTGCATGTAGTTTGTACTTTGTTTTGGTCTACAAGTAGGCCTATGGGCACGTCAATCACTGGATAAGGCAAAGAAAAATAACCTCAGAATCCCTATATACTAATTTTTATTAGTTTATTTTCACACATGACATTTGCTCATGCTAGTTTCCATTCTTACTTCCTGTTGTTTGAGATTTTATTATTTTTTATCACTCCCTGATTAATCTTAATTTTGCCTTTTGTTATCGATTCAATGGTTGCAAGCGCAGATACACAATTAAAATTCAATTTTGCAATGCACATCCGTGTCCAATGATGCTGTGGATATTTTTGTCGATTGGCCTGTGAATCGTTCGTTGCCATGCCCAGTGGCGTCTAAACCCCCCCCCCCCCCCAGTTGTAGTGGGAGATTTTGTGGGATTTTTGGTTCAACCCCCCACCCATAATTTCTAAAAATGTGGGGTTTTCAACCCCCCCAGTTTTTCCCAGGGAAATCGATCTCCCAACCCCCCCCCCCCCATTGGTAGATGCCACTGGCCACGCCACTAACCATCACTCGATTCAGAGGAAAACACGTTAACTGTTTCACCAATCTCCGTTTGCACATATTCCATGTTCAAAGGTATCATTTCCTTTACGAATAGGCCCTAGATGTGGTTTTCGGTTGATCTTTATTATGCATGTAGCCAATAGGTGATTCCAAAGAATTTACATGGGTCCTACTAGAAAAATTATTGGCTTATTGGCGAGGGGTGGGGGGCGAGGGGGGTGGCCATCCCAGGTGGCAGTTGTCCTAGGGGCGGCATTTTCGTAAAGCAGGGGCGGCATTTGTGAAAATACAACAATAATCTATTGCTAACGAGCTCAGCGAGCAAAAAAAGGTCATCAGTTCTCAAAATGTAAGCAAACTTTACAAAAAATGTTTTCTGCCCCAGGCGGCACATATGACCTCGATACGCCACTGGAAGTAGGCCTAAATTAAAAATGGTAATATATAGCCTATCGCCTTCATAAATAAATACGTTTATTAAATTTAGTATTTACTTTTATATACTAGTATTTATTAGTATTATTACTAATAATAATACTAATAAATACTAGGATATTATTAGTATTTAATTTATAGAATTGTAAATCTAGTATTGATGTACTGAAAGATTTGCATCAAATAGCACTCATAAATCCCTTGAAGGATTTGCACGCCTGTTGGTACGCTCTGAAGGATTTACCTGCGGGCCGGGAGCGCTGTGTACCAACGTAACGACGGGCTAGGTCCGTAATGGATTTTGCACGCAGGTTGGTACGCTCTGAAGGATTTACCTGCGGGAGGGAGCGTGGAGTGTACCAACTACAGATTTTTATGTCACGCCGCGCCTGGTCCATGGATAAGTCCTTTGCGATATATTGCAGTTAGTACACACAGACGGGACATATCCGCGAGCAAATCCTTCAGAGTGTACCAACGGTAGAGGAAATGCTGACAGATTTTGACCACCACACGTTTGACTCTCTAATTGGTACGCAGGATTTATCCGTGACGCTGCGGGCCCGAAGGCCTTGCCCTCTAGTTAGTACGTGGCTTTATATAATATAATAAATATATACATATTACAGATATTGTTAATAAATTATTGCTCAGGTCTCGGGCATGTATCGACCTACAAACAAGTCACTGCTCTGTTTGCCATACCAGGCATCGATGCCAAAATGATTACTGTAAGTCATTATCTTTTTAGATCTCATTGGCATTGCGGTAAACTTATTAGCACAGTGGTTCCCAAACTTTCCATACTGGTGGCACACCAAAAAAATTGCACTGTCCACACGGCACACCTACATAGACGAAAGGATATACACATTGAACAATTTTTTCTCTACGCACTGTTTATATTATAAACAGCGCGTAGCGAAAAATGTCTCAATATAATTATAAATATAAAGTATTATAAACTTTATATTGAGACATTTTCTTCATATATACAGTGTCTTAAGACTTAACACATCATACAATATCAGAGTAATACGGTTTTTATACAATGAAAATCATAGTCTGACTCTAAGTC
>JAQFZF010002345.1:0-12574 GCA_034695365.1 Enchytraeus norvegicus
GGGAGGAAGACTATGTAAAAGTCACTCACCGGAGAAAAAAACCGGGAGGATGGGCCAGAACGAAAACTGGGGGGGGGGGCCAGGCCCCCCTTGGCGCCGGGCCTGACTGTAGGCCAAGGCCTATATCATTGACAATGCAGTTCATAGTGAAATGTTAACCTAAATGGACAATAATTATTACCATTTGGAATCTTTCTTTTCGTCTGTATTTCTAAACTCTGCAGTAATTAATAGCCTATACCATTAGGCTGTAGGCGACAATATTTGCACAGGCCCGTCTCTTTACCAGAGCCCAAATTTCTAACTACAGTTATAATTTTGGACCGCATTTACCAGGATTACCTGCTATTTTAGGACTACTAGACTTCATTTTCTTACATTGCTTGAAAATCCTCATGAACATTTTTAGCGATATATACGACATAACAATGATAACATATCCAACTTAACAGTGTTGGTGTGTCCAAAATAAAAATTACATAATTTATGCATCAATTATGGATTAGCAGCATTCTACACCGTGATCCAAAAAAAGTAAGCCAGACTGTTTGTTTCAATCAGATGTTTATTTACATGAAAACATGTGTGCCTTTAGCCAAATTTTTGTGTGCCTAACATGTGCGCCCCCAGCTATATGTGTGAACATTTCTTGAGGGGTTGGGGGCGGCCCCCAACAACATTTTTGAACCCACCCTCCCCCACCCAAAAAAAATTGGGGAGTGGACTTTGGGACTCACCACCCCCCACCCCCCCAAATTTTTTTTTTGTTGAGGGTATGGGTCCCAAAATGTTGTTGGGGGCCGCCCCCAATCCCACCTCTCCCCCAAGAAATGTTCTGGTAACAATAAAGGAGTCCTTGTAAGAGTCCTTAAAGATGCACGAACCTCTCAATAAATGAATGGTTTGTTCGTAATAATTATAGTTATGACACCTTCCAGTGTGTGATCCGTGTACACTGGAGAAGAGACTCTCCGACAACTGCAAGTGCTCGTAAAAGGCGATTAATCTTAACCTTGTATGGAAAAAGGAAATTACATATAAACCCTAATTCTTGACCGAGGCAACCTTAGAAAATTAATTAATTGGATATAGACGATGGACTCATTTGATGGGATCGACATACGTGTGTTTAGTTGATCTGTGGTGTCCTCATCAACGAGTCGGATTGTTCAAATCAGTGAGAGACGGAGAGTCAGTGAGAGTGACAATGAAAGAGAGAGAGAGAGAGAGACAGAGAGTCAGAGAGAGTGAAAATGAGAGAGAGAGAGAGACAGAGACACAGAGACAGAGAGACAGAGAGATATGGAGAGAGAAGAAGAGCGAGTGTGAGAAAGTTAAAAGAGTTTCAGAAAGTGATAGAGACAGATAGAGAGACTCTTCTTCTAATCCGAATTCTATTCTTCATATTCTTCTTAATTCGACTAATTTCGGTTTTGCTGTTTATTCTGTTTATTCTTTTTTAATTCTCTGATTAATTAACTTAGCTGCAGATTTTGAATAGATGAGCACTCATGCAACTCTGAATATGAAAAGTTAAAAATTAGAAAAGTGTTCAAATCGTGATTTAGAATTTGTGCCCTGGACTGAGCAAGACCTTTGACCTCTTGGAACTGATAGAGAACTGACTTTGAACTAGACCGTCAACCAATGTATAAATTTTGTATGTATTTTTATAAGATTAGGCCTACGATTGGTGGCCGGTCATTGGGTCGTCTTTTTCAATAGTGGTTTATCCCCATTTAAAACCGACGTCTCTTTATATGCCAGATCTTTTCTGTATTATTCTGATCTATTTTTAGCATAGTGCACGTTTTACATTATAAAATAAACTCATCACTTTGCACAGTTTTGTAGAAACTTTGCTCATTTTGAATACCAGGCGTTTCTTTAATAATAATTATTATTAGACGTCATGACGTAACTCTATGGTTATCTTGTGTAGGATTGATAGAAATTTTATGCACAAGTATCAAAACAGCGGCTTTCAAAATTAAATGTAAAGGTACTCCTAGGGGTTAGAATTGACGTCTAGGTTTAGGAGCTGATCTCGTTTCGAAGCGTTCAGCACACAGGTGACAAATGTAATTAGTCATTAAGAATATCAATTAATCGACCCGGAGGGGGAAGGAGGGCTTGGTTGGCCCTTCGTACATTTGAGATTTTACTCTCTGATTGCTCGACCGGGAATCAAAACCCTGACCTCCAGAGCAAAATTTGACACAAACTGGCGGATGCGCTAACTAACTGATCTAAGGAGACGTACCTAAATTTGATGGACAAGTGTCAAAATAACGGCTTTCAAATTTAGAGGTCTCGAATTCAGTGCTCAATCGATAGGCTCGTCAAATTTAATCCTTCTGCAAGCTACTTTACTCTCCATTGCTCGAAGAAAGATAAAAATTCCTAACAAGTCAGCAGTACATAGTTGTACAATTATATAATACTCGCCCTGGACGACCGCATAAACTAGTCGAATACAGAAACGAAGCTCAACTTTATGATCTTTATGGTCCCCTCGGCCTGAGTGGGGCCTGAGGGAGGCCTGAGTGGGGCCTGAGGGGGCCTGAGTGGGGCCTGAGTGGGGCCTGACGGAGGTCTGAGTGGGGCCTGACGGAGGCCTGAGTAGTAGTGGGGCCTGACGGAGGCTTGAGTTGGGCCTGACTGGGGCCTGACGGAGGCTTAAGTGGGGCCTGAGTGGGGCCTGACGGGGGCCTGAGTGGAACCTGAGTGGGGCCTGACGGGGGTCTGACGGGGGCCTGACGGGGGCTTGAATGGGACCTGACGGGGGCATGGGCCGCATGGCCCCATCGATTTGAAAATTATTCAAAATTGTCCTATTCAAATACAATATCTAGATCCTTGCCCCCTCCCCTCGATGAATCTCAATTTAAAATGCCTCCCCATGGAATAAATGCACGTAAAATATTCGCCCAAGTCTAAAAAACTCTTAGATGCGCCACATTAAGAGCGTAAGCTCTGTAAGTGTTCTTTCAATTATTATTGTAATACAAGGAGGAATTCATAATATTCATTGGAGGGGAAGCGAGCTTCGATCGTCCACAAAAGATGACCTTTCTGCAACAAAACATTAATTTGACATTAAACCCCTGATGAATGGGGGTAGGGTGATGAAAGCTGCTCTACATGTATTGTAAATCCATTAATTATAGTAAGTTGCATGCTAAGAATGAGATTACTGAGGATTGAATTTAATTTATTTCACCGAATCAAGTCAAGTGGTGGTATTACTAACTAATAGAGAGTGCAGAATATTAAAGCAGAGGCCCGAAGGCACTAGCATGTACCTCGCTGGGATTGGTGATTGGAGTATTGTAAGCTTCCATTTGAATGATGTCTAGCTTGTGCTCTGCCGAATGGTTGGTCCAAGGTATAATTGGCCACTATGCACCGTCAACTATCTAGCTCACCAATGAGCACCCACAAGTTGATCTCATGAAAGAACTTTCCTATACCACACTTTTATGGTTTGACACCAATATAAAGATGTGGCTTACCATTGCCCTTCTCAGTATCTGTGTTAATGGGCTCCTAGCAAGCAATACAGTTTTCGGTAGACTATTCTCTAAACTTTCGGACCCAACACAGGAGATATCCGGTTGGATAGCGTATTAATTTTAGGCTCTTAAATTAATGTCGTACAATATCTTGCCGCAAATAATTCTTCCGCATTTGAAATTTGGCGTAGCTGATTAAATATAGAATTTTAGATGCATGCAAAAGTTCTGCAAGGAAACTCAATAAAACCTAACATGCAAAGCGAGACGAATCGACGGCTGGCACACTATAACAGTCAGCTCGTTGTTGTCTTTATTTGTTTATACTTAGGAACTGTTTTATAATCGTGTTTAATCTAATGTATGCACTTTATCAGTATCAGTATTTGTTTTACATATCACACCTTTAAATCGTCTCTTTCTTAAACTTTATGTGTAATTGTAATCTAACTCCAGAAATTCTAATAGGCCTACTAAGTAACTTAAATCACAATTTTTGTGAAAGCAAGCCTCCATCCTGGCTTTTTTTCTCTTGCTATTTTGTATATTTTGAACAAGTGTAGGCAGGAATAAACATAAAGAGTTCATCTGGCCACTATAGCAAGTTCCATTTGTTCACGGTTCGAATCCCATTGCCCGGCAGTCACTGATGTAGCCGTTAGGCCGTGAAATTGAAGTTAAATTCGATTTTAAAGCCTATTATTGAAAAGTTCAGAAGTCAACAGTAGTAAATATGTTCTTGCCTTAGCGTACTAATTTACCAAGCGCAGATACACGATTAACTTTCCAGAAACCGGTACGCACCCGTTCCCAAGGGTGCTGGTGGTATTACTTGGTTAAAATTCAGGTGAGTCAACAACTGACCTAGATTTAACCAAATCTCTTTAATCACTTCTTGCGCCGAAGCGCACCACTTTAACCATTAGACTACAGCATCATCGTTAATTTATCGTCCATTTCCTAGCTCAGAAACGATCACTAACCCTAGCTACAGCGTCATCGTTAATTTATCGTCCATTTCCTATCTCAGAAACGATCACTAACCCTAGTCAATGACTTGTATTTATACCAGGCTAAAGGTTTTATCTCTACAATAATGTTAGGGTTAATATTACCGCAGGGGAGGGGAGGGGCAGGACCCATTTTGAAAGTCCGACTCCCTTTTAAAAATTTGGGGTCGGCTCCAAACATTTTTCTGTTCAGGGAAATTCTAGTCCGGCCCCCCAACTCCCCTCCACTTTGAAATTTGCTTAATTTACATTTCGCACACTGAAGTAAAATCTGCGTCATAATATAATAACTTTCTTCAGTCAGCTGTAGCCTATAATATTTGCCGAGGAGGCGCGCATATATAATAAGCTCTCTAATAGTATAATAGGCTACCATGCATCTTATATGCAATATATAGCGTGAGTGTAGCTTGAAAAGAAGGCTACATAAAGTGAAAACATCTTCTATTGTGGATTTCAATAAAATATATCACTCTACTGAATAGATGAATAGAAAATCTATTCAGTAGTTGTTCGGGCTTGACATACTGCCATCTAAATACTCTCTGTATCGAGGCAACTTCAATTTATGCCTCTACGGATTGAATGTAATTACCTGGTGTCAGTAATACCGGGTATACAATTTTCAACGTAAAGGTGTGTATGCATATCCATTTTATAAACTTTACTTATTTCTACCTGTAGTTTCTTTGTGTATGCCCCTATGGAATGTCGCAGTCGATTTCACGCCTATTTCTAAAGTTAACGTTTTACAATGTTAGCTAAAACAATTTGTAATTTCATGATCATAAACGGAAAAATTGAAGGAAAGCGCTTCATAGGAAGACAAAGAACTTCCTATAAAAAGAGTTTCAGTGAATGGATGAACGTTGAAGATGTAGAAATTTAATAAAAGCAAGAGAGAGCGAGAGAGAGAGAAATTTTGAATATCATGACCATCAACGCCGGGAACCGTCAGATTACCTGAAAGAAGAAGAAGAACTTAAACATCTTTTATCAATTCAGTTCGATAAAGAATAACGCATTTAGCCTACTTTAGATTCTTAGATTGAAAGCTGCATTATAGTCACAATTATACTAGTTTAACACATTATCGAGATAGGATCGACATTGCAGCAGCAGCAGCACTGCAGGGCCGGCAGGCCAAGAGGCCTACAATAACTCCACGTTAACAAACATAGGCATTGTACTGATAGATCAGTCCAGTCAATGTGAAGTGGAGTTAAAAGTTATAGCCTCCTGAGGCAAGATACCAGGCTTCACTATAATTCCGTATTCGGCTAATTTCTTAACCAGAAAAGCTTTAATATTACTCTTTCACAATTATAAAAAAATGCAAAATTAAAGTCCAACTTTATTCAATCTGTAAAATGTCACTATTATTTAGAAACGTAATATGTCTATAGCCCACTTGGAAAATTATTTATCTTCAATAATTATTTATTGTAGCCTATTATTCTATTCTATTATATCTTGCAAAATTGTGATAAGAATTATTAGTCTATGCTAATTTAATAAGATTTCTAAAAAATTTAAGTTAAATGTTTGTTTTTTATTATTAGATTAGTTCAATTATAAACTGAACCCGAGTTCAATGGTTGCGTTAAGCCAATAATTTGCGTTATAGACTACCGCTATTTTTGTAAGTGAGCTATTCTGAAACAGTAAGAATGTAAGATAGTAATTATATTAATATCGAAATGTGCTGTGGAGACATCTCTGACAGCATCCTTGCATGAGGAAACGAACGTTAAACCCGAATTGTTATTATTTATATATTTTAGCTTTTATTTTTTATTATATTGAATTTATATAATAATTATATTAGAGGGTATTCATTAATGCATCATTTCACTTATCGGAAGCCCCGAGACCGCTCAGTGGTTCATAGACAAAAAGTGACTGCTGCTGCTGCAATGTTGATCCTATCTCGTTCGTGTGTTAAATTCTATGTTTTTAATATGAGAACTTGTTTGAGTTCTATGTTTTGATGAGCGATAATAAAGTGATTTGAGCTTTGTTTACTTTTTAAGAGTTAAATCATTTTGATAAAATTTGTATATATTCCTAATAATAAATTCCTAATAAATCATGGAAGAAAAGTCGAATACAAAACCGACGAGTTCATTTATGCAGTATAGCTATTGCAAAATATGTCGTATAAATCACAAAAGAGGTCAAAAACACGCGAGGTATTCCGCTCCTCATAAGAAGCTTTTGGAAGCAATTTTAGGGAAATTTTCTAAAAAGGTAGGTATTTAGTATGCTATGTTCTACTATTTTGTTATGACGTTTTAATGTTCCTACGTTCTTCTTAGCTTATTTCTAATAGCATATTAAAATTAATGTCAATAGCCAATAGATAAATTTAAAGTTCAAACGATTTTCTGTGCTAGCTTTAATTCTATATTTTATTTATAACTTTTTGGATCTCCTCAACTTCTGCAACTCATTGTCTTTCGAATAATTATCACTTGGTTTATTTTCTGGTTAAGCTATACCAATTTCAGACCATAAACTTAACACATAATTGAGCACAAATATCAGATAATAGATTTCATTGGGATTCAGAAGTTAAGGAGACCCACATTCTTAATTGTCAGAGTTACACTTTATCGATTATTATAGTTTCAGCTATTACATTATATTGCCATCAGATCGCTTGGATAATAATCGTGTTATTGTTTGTATTTTCTGTTTATACTACGCAGATTGATGCAGCAAGAAAGTCACACACGTACCTATCTGTAAGTGAAGTTAAGAAGGGTGAGGAACCAGTAGAGTTTTGGTGCTATTTCTGTGAGAAATCGTTTGAGCGACACCTGGTATTTGATGTTTTAGCAGTCGAAGATGTTGGGATCTTATTCCATGCAGCAAGGTAACTAGCTCTAAACTTACAAATACTTTATAAAAATGATATCAACTATGTGCTGAATCAGCACTCATAGCAATGTAACCTGTCTGAATCCCTTCAGCCAAATTTTACCAAATCTTGACAGTAGGCGTAGAATGACCCTAGAAATATGTGTACCAAATTTCAAGAGTTTTGGACTTATACTTTCAAAGTTATTTAAGAATAACATGACAAATAATTACCTTTAATTACTTATTTTATCCCTACTACTGAAACATGCCATAACGGAAGCCCTACTTGGAGAGAACAGCCTCTGTAGGTGGAGGTTAGTTCACGTAATCTTTATTGTAAACAAACCAAAAAATTTCAGTAAAAATTTTCAATTACTGTTAGGGTTAGGGAAGTTAGGATTAGGGTTAGGGAAGTTAGGGTTTAGGGTTAGGGTTAGGGACATTTAAAAAGTTTCATTTATTTTTTATTATGAAAATTTAGTTTGTTTACATTAAAATTCTGGTGAACTAACCACTACCGCTGGGCTTCTGATAAGCTGCTGTCAATTCCTTTCATGCGCTAATTATGTGAATTTCAGCATTATTTATTTAATAACTTTAAAAGTATAGTTCCAAAATTCTTGAAATTTGGTACACATATTTCTAGGGTCATTCTACGCCTACTGTGAAAATTTGGTGAAATTTGGTTGACGGGGTACGGACAGGTGCACATTGCTATGAGATCCACTGCATCGTATTTGAAAGACAAATGAAATAGAATCTATTTATTGTATAATATTTAATATAATTTAGTTACCTTGTGATATATGAGTTCTTGATACTTTTTATTTATTTTCATTATGATGGGTTTGGTCCGGGACACTGAGAATATAGGCCAACACTGCATGTGTTTCGAAAGAGCTGACTGTAGCTGATACTGAGTGAAGGGCAGAGTGGTCTGGGCCATGGCTAATACTGTGTACTTGACCAATTGGTCGCTTGCTCTATTTCCAGACTAGCAGAGGCCTTGCCGCATCGTATGTGGCCTACAGCAGGTTAGACCACTTTTTCCTTTCAGTTTCTAACCAGTACCTCTGAGATACCCAGTAGGCCTATATAGAAGCGCTATAAAATGTCCTTTGTATTGTGTTTTCATGAAGGAGCTTTGGAATAAACTATAACAATGACTATAAACTATAACAATATAGCTAATAACAATGTATGTTATTTTAATCTGTGTGATTCGTTTTAATGGTATTTTATAAAAATTTAGTCATAAATTGTAATCCTGGATTGGATTTAATTAGTTTTGGTGTTGTATTTCAGTGCTGAACATAAACAGAGTGCTGTGAAGTTTTGGCAGGAGAATTTCTTAAAGAAGATTAGGATGGAGTCATTTATAGTACTGCAAGAGGATTGTGTGAGGTTAGTGGTAAAATCAATCAATCAATCAAAGATTTAATGTCTGGTTCCTCACCCGCAGGCGATGTAAGGGACATCAAGCTCTTATATTCTTAATCTATCCAAAAAATATTGTCAAACTTTGTTACATATTTCTTTTTTTCTATCAATCATCCATGTATCCTTAATCCATGCATCGACTGGATTAAGGATACATTTTTTCATGATAGAATTTAATGCAATTTTTCACATATTTTTTGTACCTCTGAGTTAACGGTAAGTAAGGAAGTTTTGAAGCACATCAGAAAAAGTAAGAATTATAGAATATGCGTTATAAATATTACTATTAGGCATAAATGTTATACTAGTTAGTCACTAGTCAGTTTTATTTATAGTATCTATTTTGTGTTCAGATTGAAGGAGCAAGTAAAGATCAAAGTGGCGGAATTAGAAGAACAGAAACGGGTTGAAGATATTCAGGTATTTAAATTTCTTTTTTTCGTTTCGCTCTTCTACATAAGAAAGAATCATAATACAATACATAATAGAAAACTGACATTTTTAAGCGCCTCCACATACTATGTATCTCAGATGCACTGCGCAGGCAGCTCTAAGTGTTGTATGCCTGTTTAAAAAGAAAGGTTCTTACTTTTTTTCAAATTCATATACTGATTTACTCTAGTCCTAGGTCAGAAGGTAGGGAATTCCAGACTGTTGGACCACATACAGCCAAAGCACGAGAACCCAGAGTACTACATGCTCGTGGGTTTATCAAATCGCAATTGAATGCAGATACGGACATAATCTGTAGTGTCCGTTTTCAAGAATGATTTCTGGGATGTCAGTAATCCTAGTTCTCAATATCTCTCTCAATATTTAAAAACAGGTTAGCTCAATAGAGGTTTAACAATTTGATTCTATATTTGGTAAATTTATTTGTGATCTATTGTTATTCCAATCATTTTGTTTGTTAGAGAGCGGAAAGAATTCAAGAGATGGAAGAAAGAAGAAGAAGAATGTACCAAGCAGTACTTACTGCGGTGCGTTAGACACAGTATCCATAATATTGCATTTATTGTATATCTGCGATAATTTTCCTAATAATCCATATTTGCTTTATTGTGATGTTTTCGAATATGTATGTCTCGTGGTAGCGCGTGTACTTTCAAACATGACATCTGGGTCTCTACTCCCGGTAGAGCCGATCAGAGAGTAAAATATCGGACATACAAGTGGGATGGTTTACCGCAGCATAGCACGCAAAGTTGGCCTTAAACAAGGACCTTAAGCTTCCTGACCTGAACACTTTTATGAGGACTTATTTAAGTCTTATTCTTACACTTTAGGTCTTTTTTTACACCTTGGTGCATGCCTTCTTGAGGATTAACATTGAAGATGGTTAACACTGCTAATTAAACATTTTATTTCTTATTATAATTTCAATTGCAATATGAATGAACGTGCTACATAATCGTCCCTGATATCGTCATCAAATGATAAATCGAACGTTAAACCGTTTTTGGATTTGTTTTGATAGTTCGCCTGATTGCTATTGAGTACTGTTGATTTCCCTGAATGCCTCAGTACCATGTGATTAGAACATTTGTAGCAGAGGCAGGAGCAGAAGAGCACCAGGTTCAAGGCACAAAATTCTCAGCGAGGACCTCAGAGATCAATCATTACAACTGCTCCTCTAGTTACAGCCAGCGCCAGTGGGGAGGGGCTAACCTTCATCGGTGCACCGGTAAATATATGTTGTGGTCATGATTTAGATGATGGTTTTTGACGCTGATATCTCCTTTTCAGATTTCAGATTCCAGCACCTTGGGGGGGGGATTGGAGCCCCTGGCGAGAGAGAGAGAGGCAATAAATCTATAGTGGCGTTTCCTGGATGTATAAAACGAAGTGCTAGCGTTCTAGGCATGTTTCCAATAAAGACCGTAAACAAAGCTGAGTGAAAGGTTACAGGTACTGCTAAGAGACAAGTTCAATCAATGCTAAACTGAGTTTTAAGATATAGTGGAGCGAGATAGGCGATATCAACACTGCTGACACCGACTTTATAAATGAGGTTGGCAGAATTACCCATGCCATCGTAGGCGACAACCGCAAAATTTTTCTGATATGCTCATAGCTTCAAGATTTTTTTTACAGATTTTTCTGTGGCAGTGGCTGTCCATGGCAATCCAACACTACAACGCGATATGCTTCAGCGGCACTTTTAGCCACATGGGATTCCAGAGTTACAGAAATTTATTTTAATTGCTATATTTTATCTATACTTCTATTTTTAACGTAATAAAATCAATGTCATCTTATTTTTTAGCCCAGGGTTGTTTACCATCCAGGGCATTGAAAACAAAAATTTTAATTACAATTTATTTTAATTCATGCTATATCTTGATATCAGTGACATAACAGTATGCATTACTGGTGGCGATACTCTGGTGGCTAGAGTGGTGTGCTCACGGGTTCAAACCCAAATCAGACTACAAGAATAATATAATGCCAATGGTACTGGTTAATCATGTATCTGCGCTTGCTGCATTAGTGTACTCTTTTTGGAAAATATACTATTAACCAGAATCGATAACTTCTCATTCAATATAGTGAGACATTAGCATACGCTATTATTTATGATCACATTGAGGTCATTCATGTGGTGTGCAGAGGTTATCAGAAGGTGGAGGGAACGTTCACTCTGGTGCCCTGCCCCCCTGGCTGCAGGAGAATGATGATACAGGGACCCAGTCGGGTGCCACGTCACAGCAAATAGGTCCTACTATGGAGGATTGGAACAAGCACTGTATGTGAACTTGTTTATATGATTCTCTATTTTTCTTTTTCAAATAAAAGCAAGCATTGATCAGAGAACAGAAATAATGAAAATATAAAAATAAATAATAAATAGAACAGTAATCAAACAATAGTTGAATCAAGAGTAATGTAACAATTAAAGCATTAAATTAATATGTAAGATTACATAAGATGGACTATATAAAATTCTAATTAACATCTTAAACTTATTGAATAACAATAGCGTATGCAAATATTTCCCTCAAAACGCAGAGACCGGCTGGATTTTCAAGTTCGTCTAGCGAGTATTGACATCCAGAGTCTAGGTTAATGTACACTGACTAATATAGCATTGGAGAGTAAAGCACCCTGTTAAATCTACAACTTGAAGGTCCCTAAAACTTGGCATTAAAACTTGTCACGTTCAAGTTTCTTGGGTCGCTGTGCTGCCACTTGACAAGAGATCTATGATATCAAATAAAGCTTAACATCAATACTATTTATCTCTCTCATACTCTCCCTCTATGCTACTATTAACTGTAAGTAAAATTCATTTTAAGCAATATTTTAATTCTGTTTTCAATAGCCTTGGACCTGTCATCTGTCATTGCTTTTGAGAGAGAAAGAGACAGAGACAAATGTTTTATTGTTTTATTTTCATTGTGTTATTCAGTGGCATTAGAGAAGAAAAGAAAGTTGCCCCCTGGACGGGTGGGGGCTAATTTTGATCGCAGGGGCAACTTTGAGTCAAACTGGTTGCCTTCATTCGGTAGAGTTTGGAGTTCAAACAGTCGAACACATTCTATGCAAGTATCATTATTTTACATTTTTAAGTTTTACCTTCAGCCAATAATCATGGAACCCTATATAGTAATATATGTATTACTATGTAATATATGTATTACTATGTAATACTATGTATCACTATGTAATATATGTATTACTATGTAATACTATGTAATACTATGTAATACTATGTAATACTATGTAATACTATGTATTACTATG
>JAQFZF010002346.1:0-12571 GCA_034695365.1 Enchytraeus norvegicus
TGAGTGGTGGATTTCTGGAGCTTGCATTTTTAATATTTTGTTTTCTGGTATTGTGCATTTGTGATTGGTCACTGCAACACTATGGTTTACTTTAATATTTTGATTGATTTCAGTGTCAGTGAGGTTGGTTGATTTTGGTGGATTGATGATATTTTGATTTGATTTAGATTGTATTTCCGCTAAGCCAATAGATATTTCCATATTGTGCAAATGAAGGAGATCGAAAATGAAAGAAATAGGTCTAAATATTAGTAAGTACTAAATTCTGATTGCCTTAATTCTAATAGCACTTAAAACCAATGTTGTAAAATAACCAAAACCTGTACAAAAAAGAACAAGTAACAATTTACATACACAACTCATAATTAAGAATTTTAGTAATTAGAATCTAACCTTAGCGACATGTTCTGAAGACTCCTTTTCTTCTTGGCTGAGTATTCCTGAAATTGAATAAAGTTCAGAATATACAAAAATGAATAATGAAAGAAATTTTACAAAATGTACTAAAATTTACAAATAAAGATACATATAATGATACTGCTAGTGCCCGCCCGTCACTGATAAGGTCGTTAGGACGCTAAACTGGCGCTAAAACTGACATTTCAGCTTTAGCCTTTTTTGATGTAAATAAGTCTTATTAAAAAATTGCCTTTTATTTTCTTTATGTTATAATCAGTAGTACAGGTTGTACTCAAGTAATATTATTTTGACTGTTCAGGGCAGTCAGCTAGATAGGTACTAGCACTCTCAATGATGGTCTATTGCGTTTTGCTAGCATGCTTTTGTGTTTATAGTACCCGGCCTGTGAGCCTGTGTGTATGTTTGATATGTAGCCTATGTTTTTCTGTGTGTATGTTTGTTTATATGTAGGCCTAGTTTATGCCTTTCTGTGTCCGTGGTTATGATTTAAATAAACAATACATGGTTTTCCATTTTCTCTAATCGTCATCAAGTTTTACCTTAATAAGGATTAAGCTCTAGATATCTAACCTTGATCTTTTCGTGAAGATACTTGATATCATCTGTTTCACTGACCATTTTCTTCAAATCGTTCAGTCGATCTTTGTCTTTTTCTTGGAGCTGAAAGAATTCAAATAGATTTTAAATTGTTAATAAATTATAAATGAACAAAAACTATCTAAACTCCGTATGGCTTACGGTATAGAAATATGTATTGAGTTCCACACCCCACGATAAACACACAGGCATCTGCAGGCAAGATTAATTGCAAGATTAATTGCTAGCTCTTTAAAATAATTTTTTATTTTTGTTATCTTAAGTAGGGTGAAAATGTCTGGGCTAAAGAGCACTGATAGAATGCAACAATGTAAATCAGCTGGAAATATATTAGTCCTTTCTCCTTTACAACAAACGGCCGTCAATCGCGTAATCATCAAATACCTACAAAATGAAAATTTTTAGCCAAAAATGCTAACTCTCTGACGACTCCCTGACTTTTCCAGTCAAAACAGCATTCTCAAGAATTACCTGATTTTATAAATAGTAGGAACCCTAATTGAAAATCTGCACAGTAAAACTAGGTCTAACGCCTGCTTCAATATTGATTAACTGTAACGGTGTTATAGAGTTTATATGCAAACTAAAAATTAGAAGTTAATTAACTTTTGTTATACATACCGAAGCGACAAGACCGTCTCTCTCCTTTGCCGTCATGTCAGCCTACAAATATACAGTTAAAACCGTCAATATATAATATATATGTCTTGCATAATCATTTAATCAGTCAATCAATCATTGAGACAATCAATCAATCAATCAGTCAATTAAAAACTTCTATATAGCACACTCCTTACTAAATCTAATAAGCTCTCATGAACAAAAGAGTCAGAAAGGATAGTAGCTAGCCATACACCATAATAGAGGTGGCAAGACCAATCTAGCCGAAATTTTAGCAGACAAAGAAGTCATAGTGTAGACATTGTCATTCACTGCAGCATCTGCATTAGTCGCCTTTTACGAACATTTACAATTTAAGTTCGTTGGTTACGTTGCATGTTATATGATCGGGTCGTTAGATCACACAACAATTATAGTAAGCTAATACAGTTTTACATGTTGTTTAACTGAAGCATGTATTTAGTAATTTGTTCTCTCACTTCTATATTTAAAAAATCTCTCCACGTCAGAATCACCATAATGATACACTAAAATACAAAGAAGTGTAAGCTGTCCCCTACAATCATAATAATATGAGTTTGTTTCATTTCAATTGTCATATCTTAATTCTTTCTGTACTACAAGGACAATGTCAGAGACACACCTGTCCGGGACTCGAAACCCGTGGCCTTATACTAATTACTTGGCGAGATTGCTACCGACTATGCTAGCCAACCCGGTATTGTATTGAGTGTACGATTAAGATCTGACCGTTTTGAGAACAGTAGCGAGATATCGATTGACTTTGTTCGCCACGGCCTCCATGTCGTCTATCGTCAACTGTAGCAGCTCTATCTTGCGCTTACTCTTTCTACAAGCAATTACACATTATGATATCTAGAGTTCCATAGTAATGCACAAACACTGCATGGTACTACATTACAAATCTAGTTCGAATCATCCCTGATGTTGTTGTGATGAAACAGACTTTAATTCACATTGATTGACTGACATGTCTAATATTGTATATCAATATTATATGACGAAATAGACATGCATTTTATTGTATAAGGAGGTCTAATTGTGCAGCATTAATATCAAAGGTTTAAGGACACAAATCAGTAATATTTGAGATTTTTTAAAGATAATTAAGGAATACTGCAGATGGCAACAATCAGATCTGCAGTAGGTCTACATATTTCAAAATAATTTAAGCTCGCAGAATGCGATACTGTCATTTTGTTGTCCTTTCACAACATTAGACACAATTTTTCACAAGAGCACAACATTAGACTAACATTAGAAGGCAATATGTATCTATATTTTATAACAGACTTATCAAATCAACAGACTTCCATTTCAGCGCCACTGAGCCATTCTAAACATTAAATACACAGTCATAAACTAGCATAGAGGGTATTAAAATGATCAACAACATCAATAATTATAATAGAGGGTGGTGTGCTTACCACAAATCATTTATCTCACTTTTATTCAACTTCTCAAAACTAATTTAATGAACATGGATCCATTAAAAGAATCGAGATATGGCTTGCTTATTATAAAAAAATAATTATTCAAATTCCAGTAAATAACTAACTTGTCTTGCTTGAGATGGCTTCTTATTTCGTCTTCTCGTGAACGAGCCACTTCTCTCAATTTCTCTATCTCCCTTGCAAGACTTTTCTTCTCTGCTTCTGACACCTAAAATGTGCATAATACCAGCATGAATCATCTGATCTGCCAGTAATTGGGAATCCTATATAATAATTCCCTTATCCCGTTACGCGTTTCGTTTCTGGGACAATTTCTGACTTAGATATTCTTTTCTGGGAAAATTTCTGACTGAAATATTCGTTTCCGGGACAATTTCTGACTGAGATATTCTTGACTCGTAGCCTATTGTAGGCCTGCGGGCGTGGCTTATATTGAAGACATCCGAGTATTGTGGGCCGTGGCTAATTGTTGGCTAATTGTTGTCTGTCTGCAGGTTCTGGGTCACTTATTGTGTGGGCTATATTCTGATGTGCAAAGTTCTGTAGAAAGTAAGTCTTGTACTACTAGTAATTATTAATTAAGAATATCTCTTCGAAGATTTTAATACCAGACTGCCTATCCAATTGAATCCAGATCATGGCACTGTTAAGAGAGAAATGAGAAATAAAAATTTACACCCCTCTGGGTACATATATAATTATATAATATATATAATTATAAACTTTTTATATTTTTTTAGCCCAGGGTCGGTTATCACCCATGGCATAAAAAATAATAAAGCTTAACGTCCGTTTCCTTACCCAAGGATGATGTCCGGAACGTCAGAAATAATACAATAGAATACAATGCAAAATGATATTTTATAGCGCCTCCATATACTAGATATCTCAGAACAGTGAAGGGAAGAGTTGTCAAGCCTGCCATAAGCCACACACATGTGACAAGGCTTCCGCAAGTCTGGAATTTGAGCGACCAATTGGTCTAGTACACAGAAGCCATGGCCCAGACCACTCTGCCCTTCACTGCAATATCTGCGTTAGTCGGCTATTACAAACACATGCAATTGTCGGTTGGTTTTCACAAATTTCCAGGATCCAACACAAGTAATAAAATTAGAATAAGAAGTTAGAAATTACATAAAACAATGCATCGACTACTGTATTACGAAATGCATCAGATGAAGAAGACCTGTAGATCAGCCTTGGCTTCCGATAACTCGCTCATAAGCTTCAGCTTCTCCTCCTGCAGTGTTCTGCACCAACAGTCAACATGCATTACATTACCACGCACGATACTCTTCTGAATAGAACTATTTAGTAGCAACATGTTATTGTTAAATTGATATTGTTGAATGTAGCCGGTATTTGGAACTATCCAAGATGAACTAATTTTGCTAGTCATTTTATTACAATTTATTATATTTTTTATTGTAGCTTAAAGGTGTTATGATAGAGTCACTTAAAGTCCCACATGTAACCACAAAATTACTTAATTTTATGATTTATTCTTGTGGAAACTGTGATTGTTAGTTGTAATCGCTGAGAATTTGCTATAATTACCACAATATAATTGTGAAATAGAATAAATAAATAAATAGCTTAACTATATGTTACAACTTAAATAGCAAACAACACACTGCGTTAAGAGCCAATTCATTTTTTACATTTATCACATAAATATCGCATTGCACACATCATTTTTCACATTTATCACATAGAAATCATATAGCACACATACCACTTAAATAGCTTGACCTCATGGCGTCTTTAGGTTAAGGGTCTGAATAGAGTTTCAAAAGAACCGTTTCATAGTTGCACAATCCCATGGCTCGCCCGCCACTGATGTATCCATTAGGCCGCGAAATAGACTTTAAATTCAACTCAAACATACTGTTTAAAAGCCGATACAGTTTTAATGTGTTATCACAGGAATATCACATAGAACACATACTGCTTATGAGTAGATAACAGAACATCATATAATTCAAAATTGCTAAACTGTTCATGGACCCATGCCATGCTCAATTGCTCATATATCAATACCTATTTTAAAATAAAGATATCTGAATGATATTTCAATGTGCTTTCACTTAGAATTATTATTCCATAGAACACATACTGTTTAAGAGCTGACACTGTTTCTATGTGAAGCTCAGGACTTATCTTGAGCCTAGCCTCTAGTGCAGAGTCATCATGAGCTCTCCTCAGAGCACCGTAGCTCTTCTGCAGTTCACTCAGCTCACTGCGACATTGAGCGCATTCTGCTTCAGAGGCGCCAGCTCTATGTCGCAGTGTCGATACTTCAGTAGAAAATAAAAATACATCTCAATTTTCAATAATAATAATAATAACCTATGTCATTAATCTCCCCAAATGACAAGATAGTCGAGATTCGTTTCAAAATTCGACAAGCTAATTGTAGTCGCCAGAGCGTGCCTTGGTAATTGTAATGGTAATTTGTAATATTAACTGGTAGCTTCTGTCAATTGTCATAGCAATGGAGAGTAAAGCAGCTTGATTAAGGCTTGCAACTCAAATTTGGTATCCAAAACTGGGTATTGAACACGCAAAGTCAAGATTCAGAGGCTCCAGTGTTGCCATCAGACCACGGAGCCTCTCCTCAATATTCGATGGTTACTGCTATTCCGACTATTTGACTAGACCAGCTAGTGTGAACTTCGATCCAGAGACGTCCCTGTAATCGTCGTCAGATGATGATGACGTTAAACTGTCGTTTGATATTTTTGGAATGAATTCTCAATTGAGAATAAATCCCAGTGCAAACTGAACGGGTCGAAAGATGCGACTAAAGCAGTTATTGCAGTAGATATGTCTAGCTTATGAGTAAGAGATGCAAGATTCTTGTGCAGTAACTACAACATAAATAAACCCATACATGCACAGAAATTGGCCCATATATAATCCCATTTTGTCCTGACATCGCCTACGGGTGAGGTACCGGACTTTAAATCCTCACTTATTGATTGATTTGACCACAGAAAAACATGAATTGAAATTGCAACGATAAGGCAGCAAACATAACTGAAAGTTAATATAAATAACATGATTGTTACATCAGACCTTCGACTAGATATGATTTAGTGAGATCTTTCTCCTTGGCTTGTTGAACACTCAGTTGATCCATGACAAGCTGATTCTCTTCCAGTACCAGCTTACATTGCTCCTGTAGACCCCTCCTAAACATACATCCACAGTTATTGCACACATACATACATACATACATACATACATACATGCATAGTACAAACACACGTGCATACAATGTCATACATGCATACATAAATGCATGCTTACATATATGCATAGAGGTCTATATACAGTGTCATACACGCACTGCAAAAAAATACACTACAGGCATACCTGAAAACCATGCAAACATACCTACATGCATATAAACATACACACATACAATACATATATACATACAATGTCATACATAAATACATACACATATTCAAGTTGATTTTTCGCATGAACTAGGCTATTGCTTCTGTAGACATAAATAAATACATGCCTAGTGCATACGTGCTTACAATGTACACAATTCCGAATATTTATTGCAAATATAAACAAAATTTGCTAAAACTTATTCCGATGTAGGCAAGGAGAGATCATCTAACAATGTTCCTTCCTATAGAAGCCTTATTTTGTTTTTAATAGTAGTGCCCTGCAATTATAATTATTTATTATAAATTATGAATATATTTCAACACAAAATTGTATTAGTAGGCCTGCGTAATAAGAAAAGATAAAATAATAAAATATCTTACAACGAAGATTTAATGTATGGTTCCGAATCCAAAAGTGATGTCCAGTACGTCGACTTCTACTAATAATCTTGTAAGAAATGAGTTAACGAACCATTCTGAGAGAGAATTTGGACCTGAGCTATCAGTTTGTTCAATACTGATACGTAGCCTCTCGTTCTCTCGCAAAATCTCCTCAAATTTCACTCTGAACTTGTCCATATCCCCCTGATATAGTAGGAAAAACATAATACAATGATATTTCCCAAGCAACATAATTATAGCCAAAAGTACATAAGTATAAAAGCTGAAGCTAAGTTTAGCATCTGTTCCTGTATCGAACGATACTGTCAGAGAAGGACACGATTGAGGCTCGAACCGGTGGCATCCTGCTTGTTGAGCAAGCGTGTTACAGACTACGCTGTCCAACCGGGACATACTCATTAATGTAGTGTCAACATGGCACACACATGGTACACATGAAAAAGCAAAATCAAGTACTAAAATTGAGTAAATCAACCTGTATTAATCTAAAACTAAATTATATGTATAAGATCGTAAATAATATGTAAATTGAGCTATCTTACAAGTAATTTGAAGAACATGTAACATGAATTTACAATACATATAATTTGAAGTGTCTTTTAGACACTCACATCAGCGGTTGACATTAGTTATTTGTTGAATCCGAGTCCCTTGTCACATTTATTTGTTTCTTAATTTAGTACATTTATTGCATAACACGAAATAGTCTACAATGTCAAAGTCTCTCACCAAAAAATGAATGTGTGTGCGTAATAAGACCTTTTACTATATTAAATGTACGCTAATCTAATCTATGAACTAATTAGATTATTGCATGAAATAGCAATGATTCGTGCAAAAAACTCACCTCATATTCTGCTATTGTAGCGTTCCTCTCATGTAGTTGATCATCATAGGCTGCAAGTAGAGGAGCCAAACATTTTGTATTTACCTAATACACAATACAATAAAATTTACAATTCGATACAATATACAATACAATACAATTCACTAGTAAACATTACATTTATACATATTTATTCTAGAATATAAATATTACTATGTATTACTCAAAATATGTCAAAGTAAAAATATATTTTGAATATACAAACTAAATGATATGATTGTCTACGGTAAATTAATGCATCACAGTCAAATAAATTATATAAAATGTTAGCTTGACATGCACGAGGAGGATACCATTCAATGCGAATAAAATAATAATAATAATAAATTGACAACAATGCATATAATATGTGGGGATATGATTGAGGTTTTTAAATTTTTGAACAGTTTTTACGATACTAGTGTAGCTCCGATTTTAATGCATAATTACGACACAAGAACTCGTGGTAATGAGTTTAAGTTAATTGATAATAGATCTAAATTGGATATTAAGAAATACTCTTTCTCGAATCGGATAGTGAGTTTGTGGAATAAGTTGCCTAATTGGGTTGTACTCCCTGAGACTATTAATGGTTTAAAGAATAATTTGGATAAATTCTGGGCATCCCAGGAGCTTTACTATAACTGGGAAGCAGATATAATAAATATATAGTATATTCTGCATTGTCTAGCAAAGTTTTTATCTAGGTTGTGTTCTATTAACGTTTTCTATTGTGGATGTGGATGTAAGCCTGCGTCCATGTATACCAGCTAAGTTAAGTTAATTAAGCTCGAACATGTGATCATAAAGGGCACATTGGCCAATTTTACATCGACATAGTGAGATTTTGCCGTGTTGATTCATGCAAACTTGATAATAGACCAATCGAAAGCTGCACGTGTTTCGTAGGAGCCGATTAACGTAGTCACTGAGGAAGAATCTTGTTGATAACTAACTAGTGTTGCATGACAAAAGTTCGCTGCCACACTTGCACTTGCACAGCAATGGTAATGGCAGCAAATTATATTTAGATGTGAATCAGATATTATTAAATTACTGTTGTGTTAGGGTCTGGTGGGGTTTAGCTTAGGGTTACTCCCTAATCCATACCCTAACCCTATCTTTAATACACAATATTTATGTGAATATCACAAGAAATCTAAGCTGGTGAATAATTTGGGACCGTATTAGGAGCCGTCCATAAAAGACGTCTACACGGGAGGGGGGGGTCGGACAAAAGCGGACCAATGTGGAGGGGGAGGGGGTAAGAGCCGTGCGGACGTGCACAATTTCTTTTTGTAACATTCCTGTTTTTTATTAAAATTGTCACAAAAAATCCAATTATTTGTGTGAATTTTGGTCCGAAATGCAGACGTCCGCAAACGGTGGAAGGGGGTCGGGCCAAAGCGAACGTGTGCAGATCAGGGGGAGGGGGGGTCAAAAGTTAAGATGTTGCGGACGTCTTTTATTGATGGCCCCTTACCAGGAATACCAAATTTTATAGCTACTAAAGTGTATGGTGGCTGATTGCATAGTTTAAGCTGAGTTAAATTTTAGTAGAAGCTCACCTGTTCAAAGATGTTTCATATTGCTTTCAAACTAGTATTGATGGTGAGAACTGAATATTATAGCCTATATAATGTCTGTCTAGATATCTCTACTGCGCTCCAAAACGGCATTGTGGCAGGTCCAAGGTATGTATTGTGAAACACTGTCTGCTATCCTGTCCACTAATGAGCACTCCATCGATCATTAAGTTGATCACATCAAAGAGGCTATGCCTTTTCCACACCTAAAATGTAGCCTTTTTCTTGAGAATATATATTCTGACTTCCGAGGTGGTTTCCCATTGCCTTCCTCAGTATGAAAATATATGCATTAGTAGCTTTTACGATACATGTATGTGCAGTTTTCAGGTGATCTATTCTCAATTTTCTTGGATCGAACACGGGAAGATATATATAATATGTATTATATACTAGTGAAAAGGCCTTTGATAAAGGCTTTATTAGTCACTTTTCACAAATGTTTTTTTTTGCGGGGGGCTTCCCCCCACATCCCCCTCCCACCCCCCCCCCCGCCAAACCACCATTCAGTAGGTCCTCCGCTCTGATGCAGTAGGTCAGAGTTTGATTCAATCACATGACTATGACTCACACACAGATACTCTCATATGACAAAGACAATAGACAACCAACCCCAGCCCCAGCATTGTAGTCTCAATCATTATAATGTATCACTGCCTAACGTGTAACACTTAACGTGTAACGGTTTAAGGGAATTAATAGGATTATGTCTGATATAATTTATATATCTGATTTTTTAATGTAATGTACATGAACATTTGCAATGCGATGTTATTATGTAACGTTTGTGCCTTTGTCATGTATATTTTGGTGATAGATTTATTTTGTATAATATTGTAAAATACTTTATACTGATACCTTGGTAGAGATGCTGATATACTCTATTAAACTTTAATTAATTAAAGTTTAGGTAATTTACATCCAAAATTTCTTACAGGCTAAGCAGCTAAGATGCATTTAACTTCAGTTTCGCTGCCTAATGGCTGCATCAGTGACGGGCGAGTCCTGGAATGCAAAACCGTTCACTTATTGTACTGGATTCAAAGCTTAGCCACAAATGCCATTTAATCAGCCTTTGAATATTTGTGGTTATACACATGATTTAACATTACAATATTTCACTTGTAATTGATGTATTCAATGTCTGCAGAATAATATATAATTCTTAAATTATTATTGTGAGCCCTGTTTTAAATATCATTCACATGAGATGTTTTTACTGGTATTTAGCAGCCCATACAATCTCAGCTACAGATCTCTCAGCAATGCTTCCATTGATTCCAATCACCCAGTGGGTGCTTCTTCTTAAAGCTTATGTCAATTCCAGCAATGAATGATTTATTTGTAATGGGGAGGTGTGGGGGGTTATATAGCCTAGTTACTATGATTTTTCCTAGTTTTGCCTGTTATTTTGAGTGATTTATTTCAAGAGTAATTTCTTTGAATTGATGTGTACATTGTGTAACCAACAGCTGTGCACAGTGCACACCTGTTTCATAGATAGGCGATTGATTAGCTAATATTCAGAAAAAGACCAGTGGAAAGATAATCAAATTCATAATATTCTGTTTTTGGTTTTTCTTGTATGTCCTTTTTAAAATATGTTTTAAAATATCGATGGAATGTGTCACCCTTCTAATATATCCAGCGACAGAAGCCCTGCTCACTGCTCAGCGTTATTTGTAGGAGCCGGTAGAGATTGTAAAGATGCTGGGTGACTAGAAACGGTCAGTGATAGTGTTTTCTTGCTGGTTTGTTTATTTTCCTGTCACTGGGACCGTGAGCTGAATGATACATTAGCACGGTATGTATCGTGTCAGTGGGCGCTGGATCTGTAGCATCTGGAATAATATGATGGAGATTGAGATTGGTCTATCCATCTATCTTTATTCTTTGCTCTGCTTGTTGGTAAAGCTGTGAAGTAATGTGTATAATTATATTCAAAATCTATGTCATCTGGATGTTTGTTTCGCTCATTTATGAGCAAAACCATTTGTACAATCAACTGATAAATGAATGATCCTGGCCCATGTTCTTAGGCTGAGCCACTGGGGCATTCCAGAGGTGCTCGAGTCTCGGGGCTCATCCGTCACTGATGTAGCTGCGGGCCGCGAAACTGCCGTTAAATTTGAGCATTAGCCTTAAGCCTTTGACTTTAGTTTATCTCTGTTGCAAGTTGTTGTTTCACGTATTATTTCACATATTATCTCAAACTGAGGATTATAGTTAAGAAGAGATCCAGTTAACAACTTGTGATTTAATGACCTCGAAACTATGTGTGGTTAGTATGTTGTGTATACCTATAGCTGTTTGTTAGAGTGAATAGTGGGATGGGTCTTAACAAGCATCTGATGCTTCCTGACCCAGTAGTGTTATGTTATGCTATTTTTGTTGGTGCTCTCACGGTCTATAGTTTGTCCTCATAGGGACCAAATTAAGTGGGCAACTGGGCATGGCCTTTTTTTATCACACCTGTAGGCTACTTACTGTAACGATAGTCATCGGCCAGTTAAATGCAGGCCTACTGTATGTAGTTAAAATATCAGATCTGACGGTTATCGTCCGCTAGTTAGATGGACCGAGATTTCAAGTTAGTAGTAAAGTGATAAATGGTTGTGCAAACAACTGAGTCATTAGATAAATTGTTTACTGATAGTCTATGCCCTGTGCTGATATTCTATGCCCAAGTGGCGAATAAAGATGGATTATAGTGTCAAAGCTAATTGTTGAATAGTTTAAGAATGAATCATATCTAAATAATTAGGGTGACTGTGTAATTGGTGTACTGTGAATAATTAGATGTGTGCATAGTTTTTTTTTTTAGTATTATGGATTGTATTATAAAAATTATAAATATTATTACTAAAATATGCTGCTGTGTGCTGAGCATTTCTCTGTTGTCGCTCAGCATGAAGCATGAATATCATATTATGTGAAGCTAATTAATTAGCAATTGTAAGAAAAATAAAATAAATTAATGTCAGTAAGATAAAAATTTAAAAAATAAAATAAAGTTATAAAATGAGAAAATAAACACAATTAAGTATCGAAGCTTTCTTGCAGTCAGGTCTTAGAAATTAAATCTATACATAGCAAATTGTCCATCTTCATATATATTATTTATAATTGTACATGTATTATAGTATATAATAAATATATATATATATATATTATGATATATATATGTATATATTA
>JAQFZF010002347.1:0-12571 GCA_034695365.1 Enchytraeus norvegicus
AAATTTTAATTTAAAACGGACAAGAGATGGCGAAATTATTTAATTTTTTCACAGTGTACTACTTTTTTATGGCGCACACTGTAGACGCAGAGAATCAAGTAGGCTACTGATTTATTTCGTATTTTTGTTTACGTATTTTTAAAGTTGTTAGCGTTATTTACCCAGTATTTGTACATTTGCTGTGTTGCCGATACCCTCCATATTCATAACTGAGAAACAGAGGGGTCATCCGGGGTCCGCCGCCAGTAGATATGTTGTAATTAATATGTGAAGTTGGACTAAAATCCTTATTTGTAATACCAAGTCATAAAGCTTTAATTTACAATTTGATAGCAATCTCTTGTTTTAGAATTTATTAGCCAAATATAGAATTTTAAAGAATCTCTTCTTTCTGTTTCAAGTTGTTTGCAATTTTTCATGGTATTATTCCAATGCTCCGTCTCTCTGTGTCTCCTTCATATGTATCATTTTTATGGCGATTTTGTGGGCGAAAAAAAGTAAAATTTCGACTTTATTTAGCAGAATATTGACTTTATTTTGACCTATTAATAACGTATAACGTTACTGATGATAACTTTATAATTAGTACGAATACAATAATTTAAGTCAATGTATTAGGCAACACTTTCATTTCTAGCATATAATTCTATTGATTAAATAGAATGGTGTTATTTTGAACGTCCGCTTTTATATATACCTCCTAATAGTGGCAGTCGGTGTATAAAGTGAGCCGGAACACGGTTGAATATCGTTCCGGCACCTCACTATATCTCACAAGTTGCATTCCATCACCTCTAAATAAATTGCACTATATTTCAACCTCTGCAAAACTCAGTGATGGGCAAACTCTGGCCTGCGGGCCATTTTGGCCTGCAGGACCTGAGATTTTGGCCCTCTGAGACTTTAGTTTTTTTCCCCGTCAGCCTCTAAGTGATTAAAAATCAGTTTTAATTGCTTAAAAGTCAGTTTTGACTGAATGAAAATCAGTTTTAACTGATTAAAAATACGACATATTGACAAATGTGAAGTTTCGAAAAGTTGGCCCCTGGATTAAATTAGCAAAAAATTGTGACCCGCGGAAGTTTCTTAAGATTAAAGTGGTCCGCGGATTTAAAAGTTTGCACACCGCTGGCCTAGAGTGTAGCTTGACACCGTTAACATACATGACTGACTATGGTTGACCAATTGCAAATGACCACTGCAGTTACCGGCTCTGGTAAAGAGACATGCCTGTGTCGGTACAATTTGACCGATTTTCTCAAAATTTTCACAGATAACAAAGAATAAATTTAGGTTTAGGGTTGAGTTGAGGGTTGGAGTGTAGGTTAGGCCCTAACCCAAAACACAACCATGATCCTAACAGAACAAGTGAATAAAATATGACACAGGCATGTCTTGTCAATTTTAAACTCGTCTATATATAGACGAGTTGAAAGTTTTGGTTTAAAGTTGGTATGTGAATATCTCTATGCGATATGCCACAGTAGCTTTAGTGCAATTACTTATAAGATCGATCGAAAATTACTTATAAGATCGATCGAATAATTAATGGTCTTAGTCTTTTTTGAAAACAAGGTAATAGTTTCAAAAATCGATATCTTTCTATATAGTAGGTCTTGTTTAAATAAAAAACCAGATTTCACAGAATTAGTTGAATTTGTAGTAACTGCTGGTAGACTAATCACCCCTATAAGCCAAATTTAATTTAAATGCAATTTCGCGGCCCAACATATACATCAGTGACGGGATTCGAACTGTGGAGCTATGGAACCCGAGTCGGACACTTAACCGAAGCGCAACCAGTAGAACAATGTTAAATTATTTACAGGAATGACGCCCCTGACATCATCACTGGATGAAGAATAGGACGTTAAACCTTTATATCACAACAAGCTGCAACATTTTAATACAAAGACTCTTTACTTGCTATGACAAATCATTGATACAAAATATCATTTCCACAGAAATCAACACCTTATAAAATAGTTTATTATAGTCCTTTGAAATTAGCCATAGCATTTAATTCAATATGTACGAACAATTAATTCTACCATATTCAATCAATGAATTTGATAGCACGAGTCAATTTTATCAGAATTTCGCATATCCATGTAAATCTATGACTATTTCTAATTACTCTTCAACCACCATCACCAGGTACATTGTTAATTTAATCTGTTACGTACTACAGTTTACTTAATGTACTTCAAATAATTTAATAAACAGCCAACTATGTAAACACTCCAATTCCAAGCCAAGTCTCATTAACACTTTGATGCTTGATAACTAATTTAAATCTCCTTGACATTTGATTTCAGAGATGAAACTTGGGCGTCATAACTTTCTTTCTTATTACAAACATTAAAATAATCTTACAAGTCTAAATTAAAGCAGAAATAAAATGCATCAAAACCCATAGCAGCGGCACTAGTTAATCACCAATTGTGCCATCTTGAATTACATATTCAAAGAAATCATTAGACACCGAGAAACAATTTTACAGAAAAAGAATGCACAAAAGTTCTTTGTAATTGACTCACAAATACACAATACTTTATCTTTCTTTACGCTAGCTCGTCTACATACTTAACAAAATCATTGCTGCTCAGATGCCTATCGTCACTATAGTATAAATTCTACGAGTACAACAATGTCAGTCAATTTACAGATAGAGAGGTGTAATTAAGAAAAGATCAGACAGCAAGGGCAAAGTATTCCAGTCACATAAGAAGAAAGATCAATCTAAAGAAATTATCAAAAAGCTTTAGAAACAAACTAGAGAAAACAGATAGAAATATTATTAATCAATAAAGAAATAACAATAGGAACTAAATATGGGCCACATCCAATTGAGAAACTGATGTTGCATTATAATCAATAATGGCTGAAAGTTAATGAGACCAAATGTTCAAAGGAGGCCAGAAATAAAGAAGGATAGATAGAGAGAAAAAGAGGGTAAGTAAGAAAGAGAGAGACAGAGAAAGAGAGATAGATATAAAACTGAAGTACACCAATCACACAGACCACCATAGTCTACTATACTGCGCACATAATGTCTCCGGGGTCTCACACACATCTGCACGTGTCTATGTGGGATGCTGAGCTGTCTTTACTGTGCCGGCCATGTGTAGCTCCCGTACCCGCTTGCTGCCGCCGTGTTATCTACAACATAAAACACACAATATAATACACTACAATGAGGATTAATGTCAATATATCAATAATACATATGATAATACATTATTGAATAATAGAATACATATACTTGTGTAAATATGCCATACAACAGGAATAATAAGAAGTCATACAAAGAGATAAAAAATAACTCCGCAAGGTTATGCTAACTGTAACTAATATGGCAAAAAAGTTATCTGCTTCTTCAATAATTTTATTTTCATTTATTTAATTATCCCTGGACTAAGTGAACTATTGTTTTACGCAATTAACCACCCAGACATACTCGTATAATTTGATGTATATAATGTAAACTGTCATTCTTAGTTTGTAAACACAGGATTGTCTAACAATACTAGATGTTCAATAAATAAATTAAATAAATAAAAATCATGGAACTAAGTTAACCTGTGGCTCCACCTGCCGCAGCCTGTGTGGGTTGTTGCCAGGAGCCCTGGGCTGTCCAGTAGGACTGTTGCTGGGCCCCGCCTGCAGCTCCTGTGGTCCCCGCACTGGCCCCGGCCGTGGCCCCGCTAGACCCCCACTGGCCCTGACCTCCCCACTGGTTCCACTGACCACCTGCTACAACACACACAATACATGTTAGACTAAGTTGTCAATAATAATTGACAATACTTCAGTATTGTAATAATTTACTGTGTTTGGACCTTACGAATTCCACGACTTAACCAGGTCTGCAAAGCACAGTAATGAATTGCCTGAAGGGTATAAGAAGTAACTCTCCATGGTGTAATGTGTTTTTGTTGCCCACCCAAAGATCAGCCGTGGTGCTGAACCCCTCTATCTGGTGTAATGTCAAATGGCAGATTCCAGGCACATTTTGGTACACAGCATATGCGTTAGTCTTTTACAAAACAGACGTTTTAAGTTCGTCTATTCACAACTGTTCACGATCCGATACGCAGACATACTATAACATCACTTTATACTTAATCAACTGGAAATAAACTCCGTTAATAAATCAACAGTAAAGGAACTCAGAAAACAGAATTATCTCAAATAAAATATGGCACACAAACAATGCACAGTTTTACTCCATGGAAATGCAGTTAGGCAGTGCACTGCAAAAGAGGAGAGAGAAATAAAAGAAGTATAAAATGCAGAGTCTGATGAATATGCTCCTTCCAGTGCTATTTAAAGCTCTACAGTTATTAGAAAATGAAAAGAAGATATGAGCGTTTCTTGTATTACCGTCCGTACCTGTAGAGGCAGCTGCAGCAGCTGGCTGAGCCTGTGTCTGCTGCTGGTAGCCCCCGTACCCCTGCTGGGTGCCCTGCTGGTATCCCGCCTGGGCCCCAGCCTGGGCTGTACCCGTGCTGGACCCGTAGGCACCCCAGCTCTGGGTGTTGTAGGAGTCCTGCTGGTACCCGGTGGTCCCTGAGGTACCGTAAGCCGTCTGTGCCCCGTACCCGCTGGTCTGGGTCGAGTCGTAGCCCGCACCCTGCTGGGTCCCTGCAGCCGTTGCTGTAATAAATCATTGTAATATTTATTAGGTATTTAATTTATATTATTTATAATTGACATAATTTCATTCGACATTTAGCAGAACTCCATGCAATATGCCTCAATAGCGTTATACGTTATGCGTTATCAACTAGTTCACGATTTTCTAAAAGGTACTCAGGATATATCTAATATCCTAAAGGTACTCAGGATATATCTAACATCCTAAAGGATGCAGCAATCGGATATTGTAACTTAGTACGAACTGAAAGATTACCCATATAAAAAAATCAAAGAATTAAAAAATTAAAGTTACAGTTAAGTGTTAATCAGTAAGTCAGCTGGTAGTTTAGGCCAGCATTACATGTATACCAACATGGTTTTACGTCCATTTCATCATCTGCGACGATATCAGGGACGTCAATAAGTTACTATATTGATATGGCATGATTAGCTGACCTCCAGTCGAGTAAGCGCTCTGTTGCTGCTGATAGCCGCCGGTTCCGCCCTGGTTATAACCGCTGTTATAACCACCGGTCTGGTTGTAACCGCTTCCCTGTGTCTGACCATAACCGCCGGCTGCAGGCTGGTTATAACCACCATAGCCGCCCTGGTTGTAGCCACCACCCTGGTTGTAACCGCCCTGGTCCCTGGCAGGTCGTGGTCCTGACGGCTGGAATGGTTTGTTTACTGGCGGCTTGCCACCAAAACCAGGTGCTCTCGGTCTGTAGTAAACATAGTCACAGAATAGAAATCAATGTCATTTCGATTGCTAATACTGGTGTAATAAATATTGATATATAGCTAATATAATTTTAATACAAATAAATAACATTTAATACTTGTAACTAAAAAAGTATTGTACCGGTAATGATATAGGCTTACTGTACGACATGTACGTCATAATAATTTATTTAAGGGTTAGGATATTTTCTCCACTACATTTATTTATTTTTCTGCACTTTGATCAAGTGATGATTTTGTCTGTATATATGTATTTTGTTTAGAACTATGTTCTCTTGGTTGTTTGTACTTTAAACACCTTCATCATTTATTGATTGATTGATTCTGTTGATTTGTAATTTCAAGTTGAAATTACAAATCAACAGAAGCCGCTCAGATATTTCAATTTATTAAATAGTCACATTGTAAGCCTACACTCACCCGGGGGGTCTGTTGCCGAATCCACCCGGCCCACCCTGGGGGGCACTGAACCTAGAGGGCTTGGCCCCGCCCTGGGGGGACTCCCCCTGCTTCAGGCTCTTTTCCACCGGGGGCTCCCCAGGGGTGCGTGCCCCCGTGGCTCCCCCACCCCTACCTCCCCCAAACCCTTTCTTCTCAAAACCTACTTTCTCATCTGTGCCCTCACTCTGTAACAACAACAATGTTCAGTAAGATATAGATATTATCATCCATGACTATATCGTGTACTTTCACAATTAAGATCAGACAACAAATTATTTACTTGGAAGATGTAAAAGACAGCCAGGAAGAATAAGTGAATTTCCTTCAATGAAAACGAATATTTGATTTTAAAAATCAATCAATGAGGATTTAACCCCTGGTTTCTCACCCGAATGCAATTTCAGGGACATCCCAAGCAAAATATGCAACTACAGATATCTACAACATGGGATAGCTTAGTGAGATTGCAGATACCACAACAAATTCATTTTAATTTCAATTTATCTAATGGATGGTAAATTGATATAGATGTACCAGCAATAGGAGTCTAGAACTACTGGGAACAGACCAATGAGGAAACAACTGTAATGATTACATATTGACCAAAATAAATGACAGGTGAAAGGAGCTTAACAAAATTATAGGAGCCAAGTATATTAAGCTCTGAAGTAAATTATAATAACAATAGATGATTTAACGTCAGTTTCCTCATCCAGGGATGATGTCAGGGACGTCAAACACGATATATACAGCATAGGACTCTAACCTTGCCAGGACTATTCTCTCTGGGTCTCTTGAACCCCCCACCATCTCTCCCTCCCCTAAACCCTCCCCTACCTCTACCACCCCTACCACCATGCCAACCATCACCCCCCCACTCGTCTCCCTCACACCCCATGTCATCCATGGGTCCTCCCATGAACCCTGGACCCATCCTGGGCCCCATACCACGTGGCCCCATTCCACGAGGTCCCATCGGACCCATGGGTCCACCTCGACCTCCCCTCCACCCACCACGGGGTCCTCCATACCCCATTCCTCCCTCCCCTCGGAAATCCATATTATTGGTGAGTTGGGCGATTTGAGCGGCGATTTCTTCGACACGAGCAAGAGCATTAGCTCCCCCGCCACCGCCCCCTGCGCGACGATTTCGCCCCCCGAATGGCATAGACATGAGGGAAGGGATCCCATCTAGGCTCCTCTCCGCGCTGGAAGATCTTTCTCTGTTCCTGTTCCACCTGCCGCCGCCCCCACCGCGACGATCCCTGTCATAGTCCCCTCGACGATCTCTGCCTCTCCTTCTGTCGTCTTCCAACCTGTAATATACAAAATAGAGATGTGCGTAACTGGGGGATATAAAACCATACAGGTTTAACGTTTGTTTTATCATCTGACGATGATATCAGGGCACTTCATATGGTCTGTGCTGTAAATAAGAGTAAAGAGATAGTGCCTGCTGACGGTACAAGGTTGCATTATTTAAAGTGTACACAGTCCACAACACACATACATGTATGAGCTTCAATGAGGCTATAATCTATATTGGTTTCTGTTCTGTCCCAACAGGGCAGACAGCGGAATAAAGCTGGAACACTAGTACACACAAGCACACAACATGACATCGTAAACATCTGACAAAACAATAATAATACAGACGCAAAATGCAGTGACATCATGATGTGTAAAATAAAGCATTTTTCAGCAGTAGTTTGAGACTGTCACTGTCAGCACAGCATGTAGCTGCAGTAGCATTATGAGATCCACGGATACCGTGCTATGAATCACAGACGAGTTTCACATTATTGGATCAAATGGTCTACTGAACGATACAGTAGATCCGAATCAACTAGGAAATGCAGATGCAATGACTCCACAAAGATTTCTGTTCGACATTGGGCTTACGCTTCCTTTACAAACTAATTTTGCTATTTGGTAAATCGCGTGTTGTTTCACTAAATTATACTTTTGAATGTTTACCCTATTTCTATCTAGTTTTTATCATTCCCTGACGATATCCACTACCTAGCCGAATTTGGAAATGAATCCCAGCTTTCTAGTCATATGGCGAGATCAATAGCATACGCTATAATTATTACCTAGTTGTACGGCAGCTTTCTACCTGGAGAAATGCTGTAAAGGAGAGAAGTGATGGGAGTAATGCGGTCTCTCAGCGTCTGAATCTACTAAATCCAGTATTAAATAGTATAGTCATTGGGCATATGCAGGATGTTTAACGGATAGCACATTGGTGAAGGCCCCGAAGCATGTTTCCAGCATTTTGTGGTAATGCCGTAGTAAATTAAAACTTTTCCAATCATGGACTAAAATGCTATTTCTAAATAGTTCAACTAATTATAGCCTCCACAATCCATATAACTTTTCTAGCTTTTATTAAGAGTAACTAAAGGTGAAATTGGTGAAGTTAGGAGTAGTACCAAGTTGACAAGTTTTGACAAGTTCGGATCCTGATATCCTTATCATCACAGACATGGGCTAAAGTAGTGGCCAATTTGTGGATGGTAATGCCAGAGCACCCAATTGGTACAGATTGGGCTTGAAGTAATGAAGAGGGGGTTATTCTTAGCCAATCATAATTAAAATACAATAATCTTACATTAAATTTCAAGAATTGCAACATTTACTGCCGGCGTCTGCCGCTTTATTGAAGTTTTGCAGAGTACATTGTTTTCTGTACACCCGATTGTGGAAATGCTTGGAACGAGCATTGGATTGTTACTTCTCAGTTGTGGGATACTCTTGGTTAAAATACTGAAGTTTATAAGGCGACTAACTTTGCATCACCTCATTTTGCGTCTAATCCTCCTGATAGGGTAAGCAGCTATAAGATTCATGAATTTGCAAGGCACCACAGGTGCTAGTCATGTGGGATTTGTTTTTCCAGGGGATCCAGAGATTTAACATGGACTAGTCCTCCAAAGGGAGGTTCTGTATGGACCATCTCGTACCTAGCTAACAAAACCATTTGATTAGAACCACAATACCTTCCCTCACTCTCCACACGACGTGTTAGAGAGAGTCGAGTCTGGCACGTCCCCGACATCTTCTTCTACGCCCAGCTGTAGCTAAATGATCCGTGGCACAAAACTCTGGCTCGCTCAGCGACTTGAACAACTGTTACAAGAGCATGCGAGAAGAGACGTAAAGTTATCTAAAAATTAAACACTTAATCTATACTCTTTGCTCGGGAGTTTGTGGAGTATATCGCGTCCTTCAGTGAGCGCCTTCGATGTGGTATGAATCGACGGAAGTTTCAATCTCAACGTCTCTGATCTAATTTTCATCCATGCATCTGATCCAAAGATAGGTATTTTGGAATTGTTGATTGATCATTATAAGATAATTAGGACTGGCAGACGAGTTGTTTGAATGTGATAAGGAATCAGCATACCTTTTGTCACATAACACTATGACCTATTGATAATAGTTTTCTTTACTACAGGGTTATAAACCCTCTTTCAAAACAAGTAAAACTACACATTTATTGCTACCAATATTAAATTTGCTAGATAGTTGGCATCTTTATACTCTTTTGCTGCATTGCCTGCAAGTCCGATTACTAGTGCACAGCAACTTGTGATCGAGGAAAGGCATGGATATAAAAATTCATAGAAAGTCATTTTCGGGTGAGTAAAACTGCATCAGTTATGGTTATGCAGATGCTGAAATCATGGCATTGGACATTTTACCTGCAATTGCATCCAATGTTCGCCATATTAACCATTTTCGGAGAGCATGGCGCACCGGGATTACAAATTTACTTTACATGAATTTTAAAATCTAAGAAAGAAAAATACATTAACCACATGGGTTAGGCACAAAATATGTCCACACGGGGTCAAGTCGAAGCGGACTAATGCTGACAAGGGGAGTGGTTGGAGCCGGTGCGGACATCCGCAAAATTTAATTTTCCTCGGGCATGGCAATGATAGCAATTAGTCTGGCAAAGAAATTGCTGCAATTTCAACAGATATATTTTTATAGAAAAACTAGATAGTAAATTGCATTTTAAGTGTATCTGCAATTGCAAATTGATATGCAATTCCAACTAGCTAGCTAAGCACAGAAATGGACCGTATTCGTAATTGTATGCAATCCAAAAGGAAATTGGATTGTAATCGGAGTTGACGAAAGATTCGGCGTAGATTTAGGAAATTGCTCTCCACATGCTCCACTACTAGTTCTTTCTCCAAAAGGACACAACACACATCGACTCATCGAGTTATTTGAAATATTCTACTTACCACTAGTATCAAGCTTCTGCCTGAAAGGTACCTGATATAAGAAAGCTTTCCCTCGTCACACACAAAAATACCACATATGCAATGAAATACAGCAAAGTGAATACAGAGAAAATAAGCAGTAAAATTACAGCACAGTGCAGAATAATAATAATAAATAAAAATAATATCCGAGAAAATGTTCGACGAATGAGAAGGTGTCTGTAGCTTTAAGATGTGATATCATACCGCACACTATTGCTAATTATACAGTCTGAAGGTGAATTTCACATCAGTTTTGCGACCTAACGGCTGCATCTGGTTGAGCTCTGGGATTCAAACCGTTAACCTATGAAACTATAGTCAGAAACTAAACCGATTTGCTATCGACTCAGCAGAGTTGTCAATAATAACACAATTTTCTCTAGATTATTATTTCATTGGGAAGATAGAAATAGTAAATGTTAGAACTGCTTATTTACAACTCTTCGGGCGTCAACTGCCTCAATGCACGAGTGAAATATCTTTGCCACAAGAAGAGTTTAATATTTGTGCAGAGATTCTCAGCAAAGCAAGCAGGATACTTCGATTTCTTAGTTCAGTGATAAGCAATTGCAAAAACTTGTAAGGTCGCACTTCTGTTATTGAGACATGATCTTAACATCAGATCAGTCTCGGCATATGATATTGATCAGTGAAAAGTAGATCCATGGAAATTAGGGAGGTAGGCTATAAACTTTCACAGCAGTCCAGGCAATCTGCTCCTTATAACTATCACCTGATGCAAAAAATTCTCTATTATTTTCCATTACAGATATCTCTAAACAGCAATATGCAAAGTTTAGATATAACAGTTAGTTCTAAAGGGTGCCTTGTTACATTTGCCTTAGTACTGCACGTTATATTGCAAGTATTTCACAATACTATTAACATTTATTCATTATACTGCTGAATATAACTAAAACTCCAATACAAATAGCAGCATTGTCCAACCAGGCAGTATGCCCTGCACACAGAGTTAACACCTCTAACTGATGATGCAGAAGCGATATAATTTAATCGCCTGCCAACAAGTAGATAATTTGACCAAATATTTCTACATCTACATCTTGTATTGTACATTACCAAATATTTATACATTTACATAAACAATTCATCTTGTGACATTGAATTCAAGGACTATATCTGAGGATGTAACCTACTCTGCACATGAATCATATATTTCTCTCATTCAGCTTTCATTCGCTTGCGCACTCAAGCACGCTACAGTAGCGCGCCAGTGATAGTATGATCGGGAATGTTTTCTTATTCGTAATCTTGCAAGCCCTTGCAATCAGTGTGTACAACTCACTCGTATAAAAGTATACAGTGAAATAATAATGAACTATATTCGTGGATGGATTGCCTGGGATTGCTACGTCATCATATCCGATCACGTGACTTATATCTACTCTCTCATTGCTCAATTTGAATGCTGGTTCAGCAGCTAACCAATGGGAGAACAGCTATGGGTCACATGATCGAATATTATGACCTGGCCGGCCTGGGCGCTCAATCTATGAAATAGCTCATGAACTTGAAACATAAATTAAGAAATAATCATTATACACAAGTAGAAGAACCACATACTTTCTCTTCTTTCCCCCTGTGTACTCATCGTCCCTGTCCTGTAGCCCATCCTCAGGCTTCCACAGGCCGCCCTCAGGTATGGAGTCACGCACAGACTTGTAGCGCCGCAGCTCCTTCAACGTCAGGATCGGGAAGTTTATAGTGGAGCGTGCTGCGTCATCCTTCTCTATCAGAGACTGACAGTGCTCCAGAGTCTGTTTAACAATCAATCAGTCAATAAATCAACCAGTCAACCAATCAATCATTGTGCCGGGAAGTTTATAGAGGAGCGTGCTGCGTCATCCTTCCCTATCAGAGCTCCAGAGTCTGTTGAACAATCAATCAATCAACCAATCAATCAACCAATCAATCAACCAATCAATCAATCATTGTGCCGGGAAGTTTATAGTGGAGCGTGCAGCATCATCCTTCTAAATCAGAGACTGACAGTGCTCCATGGTATGTTGAACAATCAATCAATCAACCAACCAATCAATCAACCAATCAATCATTGTGCCGGGAAGTTTATAGTGGAGCGTGCTGCGTCATCCTTCTCTATCAGAGACTGACAGTGCTCCAACATCTGTTTAACAACCAATCAATCAATCAATCGTCGCATGTAGCATACTAGAAGCAGAATTATCTAAAAGGCTATGGTTCTCACCGAGAAAGAGTGGATTATTGTTCAACTTTATAAACAATATGTAATAACACAGATGATTAGAGTTCCCCAAGGTCTAAACTTATAGACGCACATGACCCTGAATGTTTAAGCTCACAGACCTATTTAGTGCAACATTGAACTATCCCTACTACTCAGTAAAGATATATACAGGGTGAGTAAATAAAAAGTGGTACACCAATTATTTTTTGAATTTTGTCGAGACCATTTGGTCCAAGTG
>JAQFZF010002348.1:0-12571 GCA_034695365.1 Enchytraeus norvegicus
GGAAACGGACGTTAAACCATTATTATTATAAATATTATTCTAAAATTAATACTTAATATCTGAATAGATCTGTAAGTTGGGTTTTATTGAAAACTTTGTTGGTCTGTTATCATAATTTCAGAGACCAATGTAGGGATTGCTATTTACATGTGTTGAAAGCTTTTACACTTTCTTTCCCTGTGTACACTGTACAGTAACTGATGTTCCATCTGTTCATTTTTTATAAAGTCTGCATTGCTCTCCTGGGTCTGTTAGTTTAAAAAATGGGGTTAGTTTGTTGAATCTATTCTACCTAGGTCTTAGGGTCTATATTTTTGAATCCTGAACTCTTAATTATTGTTCCACTTATATTAACCTATTGCTATCTTTTTCTTATACTAAAAATTAATATAATTACAATTCTGTAAATAATATTGTATTTATGCAATACATTGCATAAATTTTTTTGTCTAGAGTTGTATCCAGAATCTACCTTCCACAAAGAGGCATGCATGCAGTATTTGTGATCACTGTCAACTATCTAGCACAGGGCTCTTACTGATCTACTATACACTGGATTGTAATCTAATCTTGCTCTACTTCTTTCGCCAGCCCCCATTGCCAATTACCAGCCCCAATTGCCCGTTCTGGGCCGGTCAGTGCAGGACTGGTGCAGGGCCAGTGTAGGGCCGGTGCGGGGCCAACGCAGAACTATTGCATGGGTTTTGTGGAATGTCTGCCGGTCGATCAATCAAGAAGCAGTCAGAGGGCGGATTGAAGAACCGTGAGTACGTGCGGCTGCTGACCCTGGTGACAGACGCCCTGCCCCAGATGGAGGGCCGCTTGGATGCCCTGGTGGACGAGGACTCGGGTACGGCGGCCTTGAGGGGGGTGAGCCCTCGGGCACGCCTGGTGGTGGCCAGGGACCTGGAGAGAGAGACAGGGGAGATCAGTGCGGCTGTTGAGGGACTCAAGAGCTATGGAGAGGATCTGGTGGGTAGCATCTAGTTGAAATACTTTGATTAAATTAATATGTAGGTAGAGGGGTCTGACATTCTAAAATGGCAGCAATCTAATGTTGTAACAAGTTACAAAAAATAGCTTGCAAAAAAATTTCGTCCGAGTTTGACGACCTGCAGCATTGTTACTATACATCACAAGGCAACAGAAACTATTAATTTGTGAAGACATTATACCATATTGCAGTAATCAATATAGAAAAGACATTGATATCATCCACACCAGCCACAGTAAGGCGTTGAATTTGCCACAAAAAATCGGACCAATATAATTTGTATCAACTTTAGAATTTACTATCATTAGAAATATAGGTGCTGTGTCAGTTCTGATAACTGTTTTAGAATCACGGCAAAAGCTCTATAACCACAAAAAATGTCAAGACTCTAGCATGTTAACTTCTCGAGATAATAGTCCCTGAATATGACTTCAGAATTAGTGGGCGTCGCTACGGTTAGAACGCCCTCTTTAACAAAATGCCCACCAGGAGGTCAGCTTTATAGATAAAAATCTTAAACTTTTCCAATAATTTTAAATAGACCAGTTAACATTTGATAAAAATATCTAAGACATCTGAGATAGTCGACTTTCAAGCTATATTCAAAAGCTGTTGATTTGGCATGGAATGACCCACTTGTAATATTCAGAAATAGAATTAGCAGAATTAATTATATTGCTAATATTTATGAAAAAATTGTAATAATATTTTTTATACTAATTATAATTAGACGAGGGGTTTGATGCAATGGTTATAGGGTTCGTCTCACTAGCAAGTGATCCGGGTTCTAATCTCAGGCCAATCAACAATAAGAAATACCCCAAGGTGTCTGTAATATTAATTGTGTATCTGCGCTGGCATTGCTGTGCTAAATGTAGCCTATACTGCAAAGTACAATTTATATTGAAAACCTGTACGATTAATATTGTACTTTACCAGTACTTAAGAAAACATGAAACACAAAAAAGGAAACTTAGAAAGGAAACTGTTAGTATGTAAGATAAATGACTAATAGACTATATACTAGATGAGTAAGACTGATCTGACCTAAGTGACCTGTGTAGGTACAAAGCTTCAGATATTAATGAATTGTTGATTGATTGATTCATAGGTTTGTCAACAATATAGATCGAGTTATTGAATGATTGATTGATTCATAGGTGTCAATACTAGATGAGCTGGACTGTGCTGACACGCCCAAGGCTCGAGAGATCCGCTGTAATCTTGATGACGTCAGGGCTCGCTACGCCGCTCTCGTTCAATCCAGCTCGGAGGCTCGCAGGAACATTGAAGGAGATGTGGAGAGGTACGACGTAACCAAGGCTGAGCTGAGTGAAATGCTTGGTTGGGTGGATGAGAGGGAGAAGGTTTTTAAAGTCGTCGTGGCAGCACGTGGCTTTAGTCTCAATAAAACTGTACTGTTAGAACAGATACTGGCGTCACATAATTTTAACAAGGTATGCCATGTTCATTGTTTAACCATTAAAAAATTAAGTAAATACTTTATTAGTTGTTTAAATACATTGATTGACTCGCTAATTCAGTTATTAATTGATTATTTTCTCATTCTGACATGTCATTATTGTCAATTGATTAAACCAATTTGGAACCAAAAGCTTGAATATAAAAAAATCCAGACTTATGGTTCTATACAAACAACATTGCATCTAGGCCATCATCTGCTCCGATAGTATTTAAATTTTTTTTAAAAAGGCATGTGCACAGTAAGTTTACATGTAGACACTCTGAGTTGATAAATATGATCTTGTAGAAATTCACAACTTGTAATCAAATCTTAACATCATTTGCAAACTTTTTCACCGAGTCCTTCAATTTGGTTTATTCTTAGGATTGTTTCTCTTTCTACTTAGTGTATTTTGGCATAAATTGATGTCTGAAACCACATGTCAGAAACTTCCAGAAATCCGTTTCTGACAGGACGGTGTAAAGCACTGTCGTCAGAATCTTGCAAACCGTTTGCACACCACAATTTGAGTTGTTGGCTTATAAATATGGAAAGATTTGTAAATAAATGAATGATTTCATGTGGCTGTTGGTTTTCAATTATTAATTATTTTTTAATTATAATAATAATTATTAATAGTTCATTATAATTTGTTAACATGGTTGCAGTACAGGTTCAATTGACAATGTACTTGTAACAATTCTAATTAAATAATGAAATCGTTTTAAAATGAAAGAAAGAGATCTATAGTTATAATTAGATAAACGAAAATTAGAAAATTAATATGCAATGTTAAAAGCAGTAATAGGGTTCAACAATGTGGACATCATAACTAATGAGCATTTGAATTGATGGTTCAAAAATCTTATGCCTGCTACTGTTCATTGATAAAATTATTGTAATTTAGTCTAACTATGCTAAGAAGCTAATAATACATACATATATTTATTATTTATCCTGAATGTTATTACTGATTAGTTATTGAGTTCTTGTAACTATTGCTACTGTTTTAAGGAATTGAAATCTATGGAGCCACGTGTTACCATCCTACTCACCAGATGTCACCAGGATGGAATACCGGAAAATCACTTCAGAGACTTATCTGATCGTTTTGCCGGTCTCCGCTCCCACAGTACCGAGCGCGACCTTCACCTTGAAGAGTTCCGTTTACGTCTGTCGCAGGTCCATCGAAGTGCAGACACTCTGCGCGAGTGGGTTAAAACTTCTACGCAGAAACTGCACGAAGGTTGTGGGAATTTTTGTTCCTATGATTCGGCCGCACTGGGGGTTTCATCGTATCAAAGGGTATCACTGAGACTTTCTTCCCCTCGTAGGTTGCTGGCTGAGAGATTTAGCCGGCCCGGATCTATGGAATTATCCAGTGCTCAAGCGGATTCTGGGAATTCCTCAAGTGATAAAGGGAGAAGCCCTCAGGCGAGTAGTATAGCCAATCTAAACGAGCTTCAATCTAACAGTGACATTTCTCTGTGTTCATCTATTGGAGGTACTGTTATTAATAAGGCTGTTGTAAATAATGGTAACTGTGTAGCGGCTGTTAGAAGTCCTGTGAGTAATGGAATTGCGAAAAATAACAGTGAAAACATTATAGGGTCCTCAATCAATGGAACTATTGGAAATCACAGAGGCAACCCTACTATTGGAAGTATCTCAATAAACGGGGCCGATCCGTCCACAACTTGTCCAACATTGGAGTCGTCTCTGACCACACGAAGGCGGCACACCTCTGAGGAGCTGCTGAATGCTAGGGTGGTTATCGACAGGCTATACTCAGACAGGCTGGCTAGGCTCAGTGACCTCGATGCACTGAAGAAGTCTGTGAGAGAACTGGCATCTGATTCCAAAGCAGAGGACCGCGGAGCTCTTAGAGACCTTCTGGCTGATGTACAGTCGCAGTGGAACACATTGATGGATGGCATCAGTCGTGTGGTCGCTAATATTGTATGTATTATTTATTCTACAAATTTCTAATGAAACCAATTTTAAAAATAATAATTATATAATCTATAGGCTATATTGAAATTAGCAATAAATAAGCATCGTGTAAATGAAATTTTTGACTGTGAGAGCAGTGAATAGAGGAAATATGATGAAAAAAATAATACATTGCACTATGGCATGACGCTAATTTGGATCTCTCTTTCTAATCAGTTTATGTATAATTTAACTTGCATATTCTAATCAGTAGAATAACCCTGATCAATATCATATCATATGTTATCATGTAGATCTTCGCAAGCTTACAAAATTAACTTTAAATCCTTTTGTTATCGACCTTAAAGCTATTTCTGACTTGGGCACTTAGAAAACTAACTTTCAAATTTCTTGTTTTGTATTGTATTAAATTGATGCAGTTGATATTGATTAACGTCCCTGACATCATCCCTAGCTGAGGAAACCAACATTAAACCTTTATTATTTGTCTACAGGGTGGGCCAGATTAAGTGCAACTACTTTGACGGTTAATAACTTTAACAGTTTTTATCCTAGCGTCCCACTGAATACGCAAATTATAGCTAATTATCCATTCTATGAATCTTCCAAATATCTAAAAGATGCCTCTAACAGTTTTGGAGAAAATGTCATTATTCAAGGATGCCTCATTTTCAGTGAAATAACGTGAGATCTGAAAGTCTTAAGCACAAGATATCACCTTTTTTTATGCATTTATAGGCCTAACAATGTTAAAAACCGTATTGAATTTGCAATAAATGCCTTAAGGAACTACAGAATTAGTCGAACAAATGTTCAATGTGTTCACAGTGTGCCTGAATAACTGCATTCACACGTCGTAACCACTGATAGATGGCCGAGTCCACGAGTGCTTGACTGATCTCAGCCCAGCAGAGAATAAGGACTCGTAATAATGTTTATTCAATTTTCTGGAAGGGAAATCCTTCATCATCTGATGTGATTTGAATCGTTTTTCAGTACTCAAAATTGTATTTTAATACTATTAGGCTTATAAATTTATGCATAAAGTTGATATCTTGATTTTCAGGCTTTCAGATTGTAGGTTATTTCGCTGAAAATGAGGCATCCATGAATAATGACATTATCTCAAAGACTGTTAGAGGCGTCTTTTCGATATTTGGCAGATTCATAGAATGGATAATTAGCTATAATTTAGTGTATTGAGTGAGACGCTCGGATAAAAACTGTAAAAGTTATAAGGGCTCCGTCAAAGTAGTTGCATTTATTCTGGTCCACCCTGTATTTGTTTACTTGTTATTTCTTTTACGCCCTGGGTGATAAACGACCCTGGGCAAAGAATAAGATAAATAAGCAGATTTTTTGACGCTAAAATAGTAGTATATATCTATAAAATCTAGTATTTATCAATATTTATTCATTTTGATAAATAATAATTCTTTTAATTATTATGATATTGATACAGTTGATATTGATTAAAGTCCCTGTATCATCCCTGAATGGGGAATATTATATAGCAGTTTATGATATTGGCCTATGCGATATTTTAGGCTGCGGTGGAGGTGGAAGATTCTGCCACATTCGTACAGAAAGCTCAGCGAGACATGGAGGTCAAGGTCGAGGTCAAGGTCAATAGAGAGGTCATGGATACTGTGCTGCAGAATCATAAGGTACTGTATAAAGGGCATTGAATATTTACGATTAATCTATATGATCTTTCATTGGACATTCCATGTAATGATGTGCATTTTCATGGGCGCCATGATGCACCCATGAAATGTATAATAACAGTCTAAAGGTGAAAAATAGATTGATTTATTGGTTGATTATTGGTTTGTGTTATTGATTGATCCATTGAGGATGAAGTGATTAACTGATATAGGTTATTAACTATAATACACAATATTATGCATGTTATTTATGAATTTTATTGATTGAGAGATGGTTGAATGTTGTATAAAATTTATGTTGTATAAAATTTTGTGATTAACCGCTTATATATGGTTAACGTCATGATTGGATTAGTTTGATACTTCAGGTTTATATGTGAAGGAGGTTTATGGAGGAAAAGGTGTTAATTTAACTATCAGGTGTGACTAAATTAAATTAAATTGCAAAATTGTCCTGATAGTGTAACCGGATCTACTTATTGATTGAGTGATTGATTGATTGATTGATAAATTAAGATTATTTTTTTACCCCTGTGTGAATAGCCCAGTGGGTTTTATAAAAACGATTATTAAGAATAGAATGAATCGTAGCCCGGCTACTCGAGATCGACTAAATTTAAAGAGCCGCGAGAGCAATTGACTAATTGATTGATTGATCAACAGACACAACGTGAAGAGATCTATAGAAAGAGGGACAGCGTTTTATAGTCAATTTGTAAGCTGCAGCTGGTGAGGAGAGAGTCCCCTGATAATGGTATGGATGAGATGGTAATCAGGCTTGATGATACGAGAGAAAAACTGGATAGACTCAGACAGGTGTATGACCGCAGGTAGGTAATTTCTGTATGAAATTAAATCAATCAATCAATCAATCAGTCAAGTTATGCGAGATAATGGAATGGATAAGGCTAGACTAGTATTTCTAAAACTTTCTCTTCCCTGATCCGGTAAAATTTTTAGCAGCTCAATGGGCCTTCTGATTTATAAATGCCACCAGTAAGTGACAGTTGCTGTGTTTTCAATATAATAATGAATATATTATATTATAGTACTGTTAGTATATTAAACAACTTCTCACGTATATTTAGTTAATATAAACAAATCTCATTTCCAGGTTAACTCGCTACCCAGTAATCCGATTTTGTGACCTGGTACCGCAAGAGGTCGCATATTCGTTATAAGCTCGGTTTGTTCATGACCTCGCCTTCGGGTGAATAACCAACTGGACGTTAAACCCTCATTGATTGATTGAACCTCATTGATTGATTAAGCTTTAGTTCAGAGGCAATGAAAGTAAATACCAATGGATAAACATGATGAAGATTTTAATTTTAATTTCACTTACTCCAATAGACTTATGGAACAATCGCTGCGAGGCGGCAGAGCTGCTGGATACCTGGCAGTGAGCCCTGGAGGAACGCTCCCAAGGACGAAGATAGAGGGGGTCAGCACCACGGCGGATCTTCGGGTGGGCAACAACAACAAGATTTTAATAGTAATTTTAGTTTATTACCTTTTTCTAATTCTTTCTATTAAAGGATATTGTACGTGTTTCAGACTGGCCCAGCTGAGAGACCTAGTGCCACTGATAGAGCACCTCTCTAGAAGTCGTGATGATGTGCTGGCAGGTCTTGCTGACATCAGGTCAGAGGTCGATCTAGTGGAGGTCTCTGACCCTAGCTTTCCAGTGTTTTCTTTGACTCCTCAGGCATCATCACTGACTGTGACATCAATTGCATCGGTTAATGCATCAGTTGCATCATCAGTTGCATCATCATCAGCTAGTAAATCATCATCATTACAGAAGTCTCTATTATCGTCAAAGACATCATCACCAGCGACATCAGCGACCTCCTCATCATCAGGGATTTCTTCTGCCTCGTCGGTGACGTCCAAGGCAACGTCTACTCTGATGTCTGCGGATGGTTTGGATGGAACGGAATCCGTTCGTTTCAAGATGGCCGCCATAAAGGTATTATGCAGTGATATAATAATTTAAGGTATACAAAACAGTTTCAAGCTATCCCTACTCCTACTAGCGGTGGTGATGGTGGGCGAACTTTAAAAAGGGGCTCCAACCCCTCAACCTGCTACACTGGATTACTATCTCGCATTTGCGATTGGACTGATATCAGCATTAGAGGAGAAATGCATCAATTGCTAACATTTTGGAAATTTGATATATTTATTTTCACTCATTTTGTATATATATATCTGCAATTTTGTATATATTTGTGACGTCCTTGACATCGCCTTCAGGTGAGGAACCGGACGTTAAATTCTGACTGTGTTGTACTGTATAAATCTGTGCTCAATATAGGAAGCAGTTAGTCCTTGAGTCTGCATAACATTTGATAAACTATTTCCTGTCAGTTGTAGATCAAAACTAAGAACTGCTGATTGGTTTTATTATAGCGATTTTTGGATTGACTGATTAATTGATTGATTGATCAACAGGCTGTTAGGGACAGATTGGACGACTCTCGCCCCCTAGTGAATGAACTGATATCAACAGGCGAGGAGATCAGCTCATTGGGTGAAGCATTTAATGTGTCAGAGGTCACTGAGGTCGTTAATGAGGTCAAAGGTCGTATGGAGGAGGTCAAGAAGGTTGTGACTCAGAAGCAAACTGACTTGGAGAGGCTCTTTAAGCAGTTCTTCACTAATGTATGTATGCCACTATTGATTATTATAAGTCATAATAGTAAGAAAACAGAGTACAAGAGACTAATTTTAAATGCTTTCTTATCTATACTTCTTTTTTAACGTATTAAAATCAATTTTATCATATTTTTTAGCCCAGGGTCGTTTACAACTCAGGGCATAAAAAAAATAATAGTAAAATATATTTATAACATAATTAATATATATTTTCTGTATCTAATACTATTATAAAATATCTCGACTGAAATGTCGCAAAATTCGGTCCGAGCCGAGTAGCGCAGTCGGTATCATACTTGACTATTAAGACAAGAAGGAAGCTGCCATTTTGTATTGTGAATTTAAAATTTTTGTATTGTGAGATTGAGAATTTTTCCGGTCGAATCGTTCGCATACTTTCCGCATAAGCAACAGGATGAATCCCAGCCGGGTCCGTCTCTGATAGCACTTTCTTGCCTTGGAAAACGGACTTGCACTGTTTTGGATCTCGTTTTCTCTTTCGGCTTGTGCATTTGCAGGAGTGTTCCGGTGGTTGGATGTTGTTTGCAGTTTGCGCACCCGCTTGGGACGTCGCTGATATCCAATTCGGGTGAGGAACGGGGCGTTAAATCCTCATTGATTGCTTGATTGAGTATACTGGTTCTCCGAAAGCAGACGTAGACTTAGCTCTTTCGTCTTCCTGCAAAATTTATTATCCGCTAAGAATGTTGGAGATTAGATGAGGGGCAGAGAAATATGGCGCATATCACTTTACCTTTCACTGCAGCGTCTGGGAGTTCGTATTTTTTAGTTTGTGTTTATTAGTTCGTGTTTTCTAGTATTTTAGTCTAGAGTGACAAATAAGTTAGTTAGATTTTCTGAAGCTAGGGAGATAATTTAAAGAAGATTATTTCAGACATTGATAGTGAAAGCTACTGATAACTTGTGATGGTGATAATTAGAATTTAAGTTGCCGTTCAGAGAGAAATAAACCGTGTTAGTCACATGGAATTTACTCAAAACTTGTGTTGTGTTGGTTCCTGCAGGGAAATATCATTATCTAGTTAGAAAGCGGCGTCGAATCTAACAGTTTGGTCTAATTTAATCTAACAGTTAGTCTTCTTCTTCTTCTTTCAGGTGTCCTGCCGTTTCCCAGCTTAGACAGTCTTGGTTTTCCAAATATCTCTGTCTCCCGCAAATCTAATCATTTCTACTTCTTCAACGTTCATCCATTCACTGAGAATGGATGAACGTTGACTTTTCATCATTTGAGAATTTTCAGATCTAACATATTAAATTTTGTCGTTTTCGATGTGTCGATTCTCAAGTTATCCTGATTATAAACGAGTAAAATAGGATAAAAACAGCCGTGCACAATTGTGGAGAAAAGTAACAATATGACAAATCTGTTAGAAGATCTCTGTGTTGAGAGCCAGGCAGGTGAGACGCGTTGCCTAGTGCTCAATTATTCATTCACTCTCAAGCCGTCGTCTCACACAGGATATTATATTAACAGGATATCTTCAAGTCCTATTCATATTCGACTATAAAAAAATTTAATAGAATACAGTGAGGATATAACTTCCGGTTCCGCACTCGAACTCAATGTCAGGGACATCTCAAGCAGACTATGCAACTACAAGCAGTTCTATAGCCTACCACCAGAACACAATTACCAATGCATTACACGAAGAGAAAGCAAGATCCGAAACAGTGCAAATGTATTGCCAGCGGTACCGAATATTATTAATCACTTAAATGCCCAATTATTAGGCTATCTATCTCTCTATCTCCAGTGCACTGCCAAATGGCAGATCCAAGGTACATATTCTGAAACATAGTCTGCTATCACGCTCACCAATGAGCACCCCATCGATCATCAAGTTGGTCAAAAACGGTCATGACGGGATCACTCAGTACTAAGCAAATAATTAATCCCATCGACTATCTGATTTTAATTATGACCGATAATTGGTATGGTGTTCTATCGAATTACAACTCCAAGCCTCTCACGTTTTCTGACGAGACGTAATAATCTGACAGCTTCCATGATTTATCACATCGTAATGGCATAGGAAAGTGATTTCTACCTACAGCGGTATAACTTGGTTGCTTAAATAAATGTAACTCTTCTTAAAATAAGTTAATATCTCAAACAACATCGAGACCATATTGAATTACATTCATTATTTTTAAAGTAATATTGATCAGGCATCGAAACCATCCATCACGATCAAATTTGGACATGGGTCTACTGTTGTATCAGCTGGTGGGTTGAGGGGTTTAATCCCCCCAGTATATGCTACCCCCAACCTCTGAGAAAATATTTTATCTGGGGGGAGGGTCGACATTAAACCCCTTCTACATAAATTATTTGCCATCAGCCCCCACCACGCTCATTCCCAGCTTGGAATTTTTATAACCATAATTAGTTAATATTAAAAATAAAATAAATATTTGCTCGCTTCGCTCGCGACATAAGTATGTATATCTACATTACGGGTTATCGTGCTGCATGAGTGTATGAGTCGAATATCGTTATTGTAGTGCTCATGGTGAATAATGCTGAATAATGCTGAAAGCTGTATGCTTTTCATCACGGTTAATACCTTTACAACACGATTCAAAAATCTTAAAGTACTATTATAAGTACTATTATAAGTACTATTTCTTTGCAGAGGTTCTCAATCGCTCTGCAAAGGTTTAATGCGGTTTGCTTTCGCGGCTCGTTTAATCTAGTCGATCTCGAGTAGCCGGTCCACGATTCATTCCATTCTTAATGAATCGTTTTTATAAAACCCACAGGGCTGTTTACACCCAGGGTAAAAGAAAAAAAACTATTATAAGATTTTTATAATAAAGAGTAAAATAATTGAATATAATTATATTTAATATATGATTCTGTTAATTCTATTAGAAGACTTTGGTCCTATAGAATCTAAACACTATTAATAGGCCTATCCATAGCAAAGCTTTATGTTAAATATCTTAATTTAAAAATATAGTTTCTAACAGTTTTACTGAAACTATTGTAATTATTAATGACAGAATTATGGATAAATGGATTTGCACCGTGTTTGACCAATGTTGACCCCTGTTCTCACTCAGCACTTGTGCTAACAATTACTGCGTTTGAGTGGTCCAGCTAGTACTGTTTGTGCTGTTGGAGACGTCCCTGATATCGGAGTCAGATGATCAAACGGGCGTTGAGCGATAGTGGTTTGTAAGGTATTGTAATACATCACAATCATAATATGTAACTATGTGGGTCTTCAGACCTACACAATAATTCCTAAAACTGCGGACATCCGGCGAGCAGTACGAACATCTTTTTTTCTGAAAGTGAAGTAGACAGAGCGACCAAAATTTAATGATTCTGGTGTCCCATACTTAAACTTTAAATCATTATTTTAGATAGTCATAAATAATTGGAGGTAAAAACTAAATTATATACTATTATTTAGGACCTCTGAATGAGTAAGTTAAGTATAATAATTTCTAAACCACAGAATTACAGCATATTATTTTATATATTTATATAAAATATATTTATATATTTTATATATTAAAATTTAGATTATTTTTTAGTAAATAAAGAACATAATTTCACGATTATATTTTTAGAAAACAACAAATCATACAAAATTTGTAAGTATAAATAATAATAATAATTATTATTATTTATTATTTTTATTATTTTAAATGCCCTGGGTGATAACCGACCCTGGGCTAAAAAAAGATAAAAAGTATATATATATATATGTACCCAGAGGGTTGTATAAGGCCCATGGGTTAAAATTAGCTGTGGAGCAGATCGAGGCTGGAGTTGAAGGTGCCCTTTACACAGACAGA
>JAQFZF010002349.1:0-12571 GCA_034695365.1 Enchytraeus norvegicus
ATGTATCAATGACAGTGACGTCCCACACGTCACATTTGCCAGTGCTCCAAGGCAATAATGTCATGCCGTCGGGACGCAATTATTATTATTATTATTAGGCCTATTTAGTAGTTGCTAGTAGTACTGCTGGATGCATCCTGATTTCTAAGGGTAGGTGGGACGGATTGACAGAAATATATAATAGCGTAAGTTAAAGAATTGTTTTCCAATGCAAAAAGGCCAAATTCTCGTAGTTTCTCGCACTTTATTAATCTTAGTGGGGCGACCCCGCCACTGATCCTATCGTGTGAACAAGGACAACCAGCGAGCAGATGGTTCCCACCGAGGGCTAAAGCGAAAGTGGCTGTGCGTCATGACATCGTAACACTGTAGTGCACACATGCTTATGGAGCCCAAGCCTTCACAGTAGGGGCCTACGGTAATTATCTACAGCCGGCCAGAAGAACGTTTGGCTACGTATATTCATACTGATCAGCTAATACGTAGCTCAAACGTTCTTGTGTTTACAGTTTATTACAGTTTGTGCCTACAGTTTATTACAACCAATTGACAATTACAAGTTTTTATTGTGCACACATTTAATAATTAACTGCATCGATAAACTACTAGGCTCCATTGTATTCTTGCAACATTCAAATGGACCTATTATAAATATCATACTTACGTTATAATTATGTCTGCTCAGACTCAGATTAATTTAAAATTTATTACCTAATAGTTTATTACGTATTATTTATATTTATTAACCTTTATTTAGTACGTAGGCTTGCTTTAAAAAATCACAGCTCTCTCTCTCTCTCTCTCTCTCTCTCTCTCTCTCTCTCTCTCTCTCTCTATCAACTCTATCTATCTAACTCTCTCTATCGCTCTTTTCTCTCTCTCGCCCTCGAGTAGTGCTGTGATCCGTAGATCGGGTTTGCCCAGAACGTGCTATTTTCGATACCCGAACGATGATTCCATCAGAGAGTGAAATTTCGTTTGTACAACGGGTCAACCAAGCCCTTCATCCTCTCGTGGGTTGGTAAATTGAAATAGATAAGTACGAACAAGTAGGTAACGACATGTATTGTAGGCAACCAGCATAGCCTATATAATTATGATCCAATAATCAATTTGGAGCTGGCGACCTCACCGTCAGATTAATGACACCTGCGTGCTGCAATCGGTCAAGATCAGGCGTTCGGAGCCGATCAGTTTGGTAACGAATATGGCGCCCCACCTTTACTTTTGCATAAATTGTGTGTTTGATAGCAGTATAAACATTATTTAAGCATAGTTCGTAGTCATTTTGAATTCGCTATACACTGTGTCCGGAAAAAACCAACCCCCTACGTTATATTTTCAATAATTTAGATATTTTCAATAATTTCGTCAAAACTCAAGATTATTTCAAAATATTTTAAGACTTTCTAGAGGACAGAACTAATTTGACAGGCTTAATTTGACATGTAATCTCCAAATTTGGTGGAATTTTTATTATAACTATAAAAGTTATAGAGTTACTAAGGAAAAAAAAACAGAAAAAAAACTAATTAACAAAGTGTATTCAACAGACATTTCTTTTTAAATTAAGTTTAGGCCCTGAAAATGGTCATTTGATGATGCTGCCGATTCTATTTGAGGATGTATTCAAAGTGACCGCCAGGTCGATAGCCAAAGGGTAGTCAAATTACCCTTTTATGGCTATTCTTCCCAGATTTCCTCCAGCATATTCTTGAGTACAGCCTTGTCTGTTATTGGTTTTGGAGTGAACCCCTTGTACGTATCACTCAAATATTGGGCCTCAGACGTGGTAGTAGAGAGGATTGAGGTAAGGAAAGATTGGTGGCATCTCAACCTTCTTGACGAACTCCGAACTCTGCTGCTCGATCCATTCTTGTGCCACCGATAGTTGAATTAGCTTTGTGGATTTCTTTATTCTAATTTGTTTCATGGAAACTCAGTAAATTTCTTAGTTTATAAGTATTTTTAGACAAAATTTGGAGGTTACATGTCAAATGTATCCATCAACTCTGTACAAGGTCTTAAAATATTTGGAAGAAATCTAGAGTCTTGACAAAGTTATTGAAATATCTGTAGGGTTTTTTTCGGACTGAGTGCAAAGACCTCCACAGTATAAAATTGTGCATAATTATGGCATAATATTGCCATACTTTCAGTTAATAGAACACCACTGGCAGTGATGAGAAGTAGTTAACTACTAAGTAGGCCTAGATAACAACGTAGTTTTAACTCAAACTCAACTCAACCCAAAAGTTGTTAGAGAAAGAAGTTTAACTACTCAAAAGTAATTAGCCTTTAGACAATAGTTTAACTACTCAAAAGTAGTTAACTACCTGAATAGTTTAACTACTCTAAAGTAGCTGGCGAACTAAGGCTGTTGTAAATTATGATGAATACAAAAATACATTGAGTTTAGAAATTCACTCCTATAGATCTAATCGCGCCTTTACAAATTCGACGTTTCAAATCGCGACAATGTTGCAAGACGATTACTTGTTCAGCTGTTACTAAGCAGTAGTTAGCTCCAGGACCAACAACATGTTTGAAATACTTGTGTTTTTATTTGAGGCTGCGTAGTCAAAATGTATGCCGGGTGCTATATACAATGCATGCATAATAATTATTATTTAGTGAATCTTGCGGATTTGAATCTAATCTTTGATATGCGAGCTTTAAACACTTGGTTTAATCCTGAATGTCAGACTGCGCTTTAAGTACTGGTACAGTATAAGTGTAGTCAGTGGAGTAGCGAGGCAAAGTGCCGCTTGGGGCTAATTTATTTTTGATGGAGTTGATGACTTTTTTTGCTCGCTGCGCTCGCCAGGGATATAATTTTTTCAATATTTTCGAAAATGTCGCCCCTTTTCCGAAAATGACGCCCCTAGGATAAGTGCCACCTGGGGCGGTTCCCTCCAATCGCCCCCCCCCTCTATTGCACACTCCACTGAGTGTAGTGTGCCACAAGAAACATGCAAGATTGAGACTCATACGATTGCCATGGCCTATGCTAAACGACATCCATGGAACACAACCTTACATTCATGTAATAGGCCTACCTTGCGAAGACAATTATTCTACGATGAGCTATTTCTCTTGTAAATGTAATAGAATACAATTCTTATACGAACTACTACACCCTAAGTTACACTAAACAACATATTTATTATCTTTTCTGTTTCCCTTATGGGATCCGAGACACTTGAAAATAGATCTGTCGAAAGCTGCACGTGTCTCATAGAAGTCAACTAATGCTCTCACTGAGGAAAGCAAATGACAAACCACCTCAGCAACCTAACTCACCTTTAATGGAGCATTATTTTTTCTGTGGAAAAGGCAAAGCATTTGTAACAAGATCAACTAGTTTGATTGAATTATCTCGATCATCAATGTGCTCATTGATGATCGAGACTGTAGTGTGTAGACTGTGTGGGAATTGTTGCTTGAATCGGTCATGTGTCAATGCACAGAGGATAGACCTGCTATTTTAACCTTCCAGTCCATTTGTAGGCTCTATAATCATATAAAGTTATATTGTCTCTAAAGTTTCTCTTAGTTTTATGTAAAATTTGATAAAAAATATTGATGGACGGAACAATCATTAACAGATTAATGAGCTTAATTGACAATAAATTTAAATTTTAAACCATATTCTAACTTCTATAATAAGTCATAATGGAGATTTTCTAGATCTCGTTACATTTGTTTCAAAATAGACGAATACATAAATTTCCTGGTAGGGTACCTGAAATGAACAAATTAGAATCACTTTTTTATACATTATTATTGGTATATTATAGACCTAGCTGAAGTAGCTGAGAAGACAATGTGTCCAAGAAAGTGTTCTTATATCCTACAAGGAATGAAAAGTAGTTGAAAAGTAGTTAACTATTTCAACTACTCAAAAGTAGTTGAGCCCACCAAGTTTAGTTACTCAGATCAGAAAGTAGTTAACTACTTAGTTTAACTACTCAACTACTTAGTTTAACTACTCAACTACTTAGTTTAACTACTCAAAAGTAGTTTTGAAAGTAGTTACGTTATATTACTCAAAAGTAGTTAAGTGCCCATCACTGAACACTGGTCCTGTAGTGCTGAGAAATACATTAAACTAATTATTATGGAAGACAAGGCTAAGCTGGAAATGGAGGATAGAGACGAAGATACGTTTGTTGATTGTAGTGAACGTGTAGAGGATTCTGAACAAAGCTTCGAGTCCATAACGGATCTGAAGGGAAGCACGAATGGAGAGTCTGGATATGTTTTAATAAAAAATGAAGATCTCACCGATTCTGTCTATCGATCTTCTTACGATGAAACCGAATATTCATCGACAACCCAGAAGGAATTTCACACGAGTTCAACTTCCGTTTCATTGTCCGAGGATAGTATCGGAGAAAGAAAAAGAAAGTTAGAACAGGAGGCTAAGGAGTGTCCACCTGACGCTATCAAGCGGACTGACCGGAGAGGTCCTGTGTCCTGCAGTACTGAGCAGAATTTTAGTGACCTGGAGCAGAGTCAAGCTCTTAGGTTGATCTCCCATGCTCTCAGGAAAGCAGAGCTATTGGCGGGTCAGAGAAATGATCTAGCGGACAGTTTTGATCAGGATAATCTGGACATGAGCCATGCTGTTGTGGTGCTTGAGGCTCTCAATGGAACACTGGATTTGGCTATAGAAACACCCTTGAGAAAAGATATGCGCAGACAGTTAAACGAGAGCTCTATAAAGATTTCACAATTAAAAGAACGTAATGAAAACCTGGAGACAAAACTAAATACGGCCAATTATCACATCTCAGAGGTGGTTAAAGATTTGTCGACCTATGAGCAAGAATCGAGAGAAATTAGAGATCTAATGCCCTACCCCAGTGAGAAACTCTACTATGGTTAGTCCGTACTGTTTACGAATTACTTAATTAAATCATTGGCGCCCAAACCATATTGCAGCGCAACAGCGCAACATTAGCTGGCGCAACTTGCGCCACCTAAAATTGGGGGGGGGGAGCGAATTTTTAGGTCAAATTTCTAGTATATTGAGGGGGATTGACTGCAACGGTGATTAATTTTGAGTCAATTTATTTTGTAAAAATTGCAGGGGATAGCCGCCCTTGAATTAACTTAATATTGTACGACAGGATTTCTGCACTTTCTGTAGGCCTATATATCCTCTGCACAGAAAGTGCAGATTATTTTTGAGGCGGTGATCCCCTCTTGCACTCGTGCCTTTGAATAAAGCCATTCTGGTCTCAAAACTTTTCCTCTTGTCTTTCCTCATTATGTTTGGTGCACACTTCTCTTTCTCTGTGCGCACTTGTAGCCTATAATAGACCACATGTAGGTCCTGGTCTCTATATATGCTCAATTTGTTGATTGGTTGATTGATATTGATTGATTGACTGATTGTTTGTTTGTTGTATCGTGCTGTTTGTTGCTTGATTAATCGGTCGATCAATCGATGATTGCCACTGCGTCATATGTAGTAGTCCGCCATATTTATACTACGGACGGCCCTGACATCGACCGATCCCTCTTGGAATGGGAAAACGGACGTTAAACCTTTAGGCCTATTATTTATTAGAAGGGAATTGGAAAATTGATATAACAAATATAGCAGATAAATCAAGAATGATACATATTAGTTGGATACTAATTATAGGCCAAACAATAAAACTACTGTGCTACATTTTTTATACAAAGCAGTGGGCCGTTCCGTAGTGTCGATTTCGCAAAATGCAGACTGTTCGGTAGGCCTAAACTTGGGCTGCTTAATTTGACTGTAGGTCTAGGGCAATAGGCTTAACAAAAAATCTCTATGTGAACCTGAGTATGTATTGAAAGCCGCCTAGGCATTATTCTCAGTTAGGCCTGTTATTATCTAGTTCATTGACAAAGACCTACCCGACAACTTTGTAAATGAGTAAAAACACTTTATGCACTCTGATAAGTAATGCTGAATAAGATTTCCATGTATTTACATGTGACATCCACTTGTAACTAGCAGAGTCGCCTGCAGGGAGTCCGTCGAGGTCCAGACCACCCCCCCCCCCCCTACTTTTTTGGATGACACTGTGACAAGTCCTGAGATTGGTGCACATCCGATAAGATATTTTAAGGGAGGGGAGGCAGGTAGGGGGTGACAAGAATCTACGAATGTAGTCACCGAAGTGCTGGCCTGCCCCCTGTCTTGAAGCCATTCAATTATTTCAAAATTTATAAACCATCCACAATTGACTAATTAATTGGGTTGTGTTACTGTTAACAATTCATTTAATTGAAAACAAGCCAAGAATTTCCGATTTTTCGAGATTTCTCACGATCTCGAAATTCTGATGTTCTGTTGAGTATTTTAATATTTTTGCATTTTAGACCCCCTCAATTTTTATGGCTGGCGACGCCGCTGCTTATAATTAATAGCTAAATCCAAATGACAGATATGAGAGAAGAAGCGGATTTAGGAAAGTTTGGTGGAAAGGGTTTAGCAAATCTATGCCTTCTGAATTGTAGGCATGGAAGGAGGGCGCAAGGTCTGATTTAGGTCAAAATGTGCATGTTGACAGCAGTCCTGAGGTCGAGGGGTTTATGGCCCCTTAAGGACTTAGGGCCATAGATCATGCTACTGTATACCAGGCTTTGCTAAATAACCAATAGTCTCTCGGTATATTTCTTGATAATAGGCCATTCAATAAATAGGTAAATTCTCTCAGATTTATTCGACCGATTTCTTTTAATTACAACTATGAGATCGCCCCTTTAAATCGGTCAAGTGATAGAGTAGGCCTACTTGTGCAACTTTAGTAATCTCTTACAGTCAGAGATTCGAACCGCGAACCTAATGATCCGCAGTCGCAGTGCCGGTTCCAGGGGGGGGGGTGGCTAGGGAGGGGCTTAGCCCCCCAAACCTGTCAGTTAGCCCCCCAGAATTTTTGAGAGGCAATAGAGGTCTAAAAATTGCTACATATTGGGACAGTCATAGATTTGCTCGACTCTAGAGTAATAACATTTTTACAAACCTTTTATTCGCCAAACATTAAAGCCGCATAAATTTATTTGCAATGCTAAACTTCCTTTGCTAAACTCTATCATTTCCTCCAATTATTACAAACCATTTGATAGAGAGAAAGGTATTTTTTGCGAAACGGTAACATTTGGTAACAGAATAGCAAAAATTAATACATATTTGTAACTTTTTTTGCTTGCTCTCCCTTTAAGCACTACCGCGGTTGTGACCGACCGCGCTTTACGCGCTACCCGGTTGTGACCGACCGCGCTTTACGCGCTACTCGGTGGTGACCGACCGTGCTTTACGCGTTATCCCGGTGGTGACCGACCCCGAGCCGGGGGCTTAGCCCCATTTAGCTCCCCCAGAACTTATAGTCTAGAACCGGCACTGCGCAGTCGAACACCTTAAGCAAAACGTCTGAGGACTCAGCCTTGTTAGAGGATACACAAGTTAAATCATTGACGCCTATCAATCTACTCCCATAATTTAACTGAAACGTTTCTCACCATTAAAGGCGAACCCGATCCATAAGGCCTAATTACTTTAACTCGCAGCCTAGAACACAGGCTAATAATTATGTATGTATTATTTGAATTTATTTCTTAACTTTTAGCAACATTTTTGTTTAAGCGAGAGAGAAAGAAAGTAAATTTGATATATCGATACTTTAGTACGGTAACGTACAATGCGTGCTGAATACTCTGTACTATGAAGCCTGCTAGAGCCCTTTTATACTATTGATCGTCAATACATTAGATATTTTGTATCTTTCAGAATGCTGCTCTGAGGTACGTGTTATACGCCACGAGAAATTTGTGAGCGGGGTTGCAGCAACGAGCAAGAGGATCTTTATGGCGCTACTCCGTGACCCTGACATTCGAGTGTACGACCGTGAGACCCTGGAGCCACTGCCTCGTATACCAGTGCCGGAGTTGATGAAGGCAGAGGACTTGGTCATCAGTCAGCACCAAGCGGCTCTCTATGTCAGTGATGAGAGGTTCATCCACAGGATCGACCTACTGGACCACAGTGTCGTGCAGTGGGTGGTGCCACAGGGCGAGCCTGGTGGACTCTCTGTCACCCCTAACAACAACCTGATGGTTGTCGTGACTTATAATAGAGGTTTTTCGCCCATTACCTCATGCAATGATCATATTAAAAGTGATGTGAAGCCTGAGGGTGAACTCTGCAACCCTCTCAATGAGAGGATAGAGGGTGTCAGCACCACAGCTGGCATCATGGGTCAGAAACAACAACAACATGTGAACCACGTGGATAGGAGTAGCCAAGGAATAATAGTGGTCTATTCCAATGAAGGAGAGATCATCAGAGAAATTAAGCTTAGAGCTTCTGTTCGGTTACCTTGGAAGGCAGTGGAGCTGGCTAATGGTAATCTAGTGGTATGTCACGGGTCACGGTTAGACCAACCCAATAGGATGGGCTCAGGAAGTGGTGTCAGCCTGATGAACTCAGATGGTAATGCTATCGCGCACATTGAGGACGTTCCAGACGATCTCTTCAGTTGTCCCAGCTCACTTGTTGTAGATCAGATCAGAGGTACTCTATTAGTGGCAGACATCATGAACAACAGCATCATCGCTGTGAATGAGGATCTCTCAGAGGTGGCAACTCTAGACTTGAAGGCTGCTCAACCCTCCATAGACCTCGTGCAGCCTTATCGCCTCTGTCTGCATCAGCCCACTGGTCTGCTGTGCATAGGAGAGAACGGTGGACGCGTTCTACTGCTGAAGATACGTCCGCCACTGGTGTGATGGATTGACAGTAGCGGATCCAGGATTCTCGTTGCTGGATCCCCTCGTGGACTGTTGTCTGAGGAAGCTACTCGGAGCTTGGATCTTTCCTGGATTCCTTGCAGTGTTGGGCGAGTCATTTTATTGCTCGACGGAGGATTGGTAGAGGGGAAAGTGAACAGTCAGTGAAATCTGCTGTGAAGTCCACAAGATCTTTAAAAGTTATTATTAACATTAACTTGTACAAAAATAGTCAAAGTTAAAATAAATGTTATCTAAGGCTTTGTTTCTTAAGAGAATTGTTAGTTTTGTATACTCCTTTTTGTTTCGATGGGCTGGCCACATGTCACTAATCCCACACATATCATGCATGCATGCTTTTGTAAGCGTGTGCCTAAAGGAATATAACGTCACCTCAGAGCCAGAATGCACCAACTATGATTTTGCTCAAACTGAGATCATTGAATTTTAAAGTTTCTTATAGCTTCCCAAGAACTTACCACCTGTGGCAGGATTTTTGCGTTCTTGCGAAATTTACTTGGCATTTTATGCGTCGAAGCAAGATAATACCTTCTGGCTAACAAGTCGTCTCTGAGTTAGCGAAATGGTGCAATTTTCTTTCTCAAAGTTAACAACTATGGCCTTGCAGATCGAAATGGTGCTTTTGTGGGATGATAGAGGACAAAGAACTGATTCAAATGGTACCATTAGTCAAAACCGACAAAAATCAGATCTGATGCGTTCTGTCTCTGAGGTGACACTATTATAATAATAGTAACTCTGACGATACTATTATTATAATCTGCTAATTAAGCCTATAGATACAGTGGCCTACTTGTTACAATTGTTTCAGTTGTTTTGAATTTTTTCTTCTTTCTTATTCAAGTGATTGATAGTAAGCCAAGTGTTTGATGTTTGAGAGATCTGATACTGCACTATTTGTTTTTGTTGTTGTGTAGGATATTGTATACATAGATCTATTTTTAAATTTTAAATTAGCTAATTACGAGATATAGATGGCACTCCTTTACTTTTACTTCGCTTTTACACGGCACGCCTGACGGAGTGCCGTGTAAAAGAAGATTCTGCCTGATTTCTAGGGGTTGGGGGAAATTTTTCAAAATTGTCAAGCCTGCAAGTATTGAAGAAGCAATTATCGAAGAGGCTCAAATTCACGGTCGGTTTCACAAATGTTGTGCTTCTGAAGGGAGGGGGCGACCCACCGTGGACCTCATCCTTAAATTGGGACAGGTCAAATCGAGGGGGCAAGGGGGGCTGGGGGCAAATAGGCTAAAGATGCGGATTTAATTGACGACTAGTTTAACAGACAACTCTTGTCTATACTTTTCTGCTCGTTTGCTATAATTAGTTATAATCGTTATTATAATTCTTCTGCACTTTCATGGGAACTATGTGCGAAGGTACGGTTCGTTGATCGAGACCTGAACACCTAATGGGTGGGCAGATTATTGTATAGGCACTAGTCGCGGCCCATCTGAATATTAATTAATCACGGGCTAAGATGTAAAGTATTGCATATGATTTAATTGAGTTTAAGTGTATAGGCCTACGTGTATAGTAGTTATAGACGTTCTAATGGTTATCATTCAGTTGCTGGTTGTATGTGAATCAGTAGTTGAATTAGTCGCCTCTTACTGGGTTCCACCAGGAGCGCGTGTTGATAATATGTTCCTGTGTATTGCTCGGTTGGTTGGCTGATCAGATTGACTGACCGATTGAAGTGATTGGTTCTATGTGTATAAGTTTAGTGCTGACATGGGCGAGGGAGGAAACTACGTGGGGACCCTAAATTATATTACCTACGTACAAACTTTCTGAAAACATTTGTCGACTGACCGCACTATTAACAACTGAGAATCCTGAGCGTACTTCCTTGTGTCTTTTATACTGGGTCTAGGTGTATTAACATCTTTCATACCTGTGTATATATACACACCCCTCATACCTGTGTATAATAATTTATTTAGTCATAATTTGCAGTTTTGGCTCAAATTTGATAGTTATTTGGCATATACGACAACTTGTATCGATTTACTCCTTCGGTCCGTCTAGACATAGGCCCTAATTTGCCCTTTGCGGCCAAAGCACCAAATTTTCAAAAATTAATTTTTATGTATTTTAAAAGGATATAATGATGCAGGAATACTCAGAAAATATAAAGGAAATTGCTATTTTTTAAAAATACATAAGCGGTTAAGCGCGATGAAAGCGTCAATTGGCGAAGTTGGTCCTCCGAGTGAAGCGCGTATGATTTGAGATTCGATTTGAGTTGACTCAAAAGATTTGAGATTTGATTTGAAGTTAGGTATTTAAATCTTTCTTGCCAGAGATCTGAGATTTGGTACCTGGGATTTGATTTGAGATTTCCCCATGTCTGGCTAAAGCCAACTGAAGGAATTTGGATTTGAACCGACCCTAACAGTACCGCAATATGAGGGGTAATTTAAAAAAATCTTAGATCTGAAGAATTCTTCGCTTTTTTCTTCTTTATCGTCTCAATCATGTGATATTGAAAATTAAGTCAGTAAGTGCCTGTAACTATACAAGAAGGTTCAAATCGAGGCAGGATTTGAATCTCGAACGTCTTCCTTTATGATTTCAGGGATGACGCTAACCACGGAGCCAAGGATTCATTGGTTGCTGCTTAACGGCAGGCCTACCAAATAAGCCTTTTCATAAATATTTACATAATGGCAGCGAGTTTAACGTCTGTTTCATCTTTTTATTGTGCGACTAGGGACGTATAGTGACTACAGCCTAGTCGGTTGCCTAATGCGGAGTCTGGATAAGTGATTGACAGTTGAAGCATATAAAAGCTAAACCAGTGTCCCTCCTATCTCAAGTTTTGATGCTACATCGGGTTACACCTACAGGTTACGTGGAAAGTGAGAAGTGTACATATTCAAGCAATAGTTGCATTGGTAGAACATTATGCTGTCGTGTTTATTCAACATTACAATAATTCGATGAGCTGATTTGTGTGTTTAGCATATCTATGGTAGCATAGATATGCGGTATTCATATGTCTGCGTTCCTGTGCCACATAGTAAGGGGCTCGGCATAATTCCTAAATGCTGCTGCATTGAAACTCAATTATTAAAGTGGTTCTTTCTAGGGTATCAATATCTTATAAATATCTTATAAATGAATCAAATGAAATAAAATAGTCTAACCCATAGAAATACTAATTAGTATTTCTATGGTCTAACCGTTTAATGTCCGCTTCATAACCTGACGTCTGTGACGAAGATGTCAGGGACGTCTCACTCTCAGCCTGATATCGTCGATGTCATTTGGAGCACCCCCCCCTCCCCAGTTCATTTTTCACAATTAGAACTAGCATAATGAAAACTAATGTAAACTTACTTTTTTAGATTCTCTATAATACTGTAGGCCTATTGGACTAATCAACAATCATGATTGGGTACGTTTTGATTTATTTAGGTTTGCAGTAACTATGCATACTTTGCATAACTTTGCAGTATTTTGACATACAAATTATTAGATCCAAGTCTAAAAGTTTGCTGAAAACAAATTGAACTGCTAGGATCTTTGTAACGTTATCATAAACAAACGCATAAACAAACATAAACAATCGTCATAGCAAGTACGTGACGATTGTGTTTAGAAATTTTGTATTATTTATTATATTTACTTCGACCTATGCATGACTTGTCGGGAGCTACTTCTCAGTAAATATACTAATACATTAATCGACATTCATTAGGGCGTACATGTAGGTCACTGTGTTACTTGAATTAACAACGATGAACATATCAAATGTGACGTCACGTCGAAC
>JAQFZF010002350.1:0-12570 GCA_034695365.1 Enchytraeus norvegicus
AGTTTAACCTTACATGTATTATAGTTGTATAGTTAGAGCTAAAATCAGCCAAACTAGTATTAAATAATTGTGCTAGCTACTGACATCATCAATGGACAAATTGCTACTCAGAGTTTGTAACATTATATTGCCTGTTAAATTGAGTTTTTTTATAAAGGACATCACTTTCAAAGCATACATATCTTAAGCATGACCGAAATTCAAACAAACTATGCCGCATATGTTGTGTATATCGAAGGTTTGCTCTTTAAGGAGAGAGAATGTAACTGTGTAGGCCTAATATGTGTATGGAGTTTGAGTTTTGGATCAGCCTTTTGGCAGGTCCCATAACAACTGCTACATGCGTTTGGATAACCTGTGGTTGTTGTGATATATCGCTGATTAAGACGACTGTTGAATGCATAGCAGAGACCAAGTTCTGTGTAAGTCGTCTCAAAATCATCTTCTTTGCAGGGCTGCCCATCCCAGGTGCATCTGTGTACATCAAACACAAATAAAAAGTTGTTCCATTTGTAAACATATTTTTGTTGCCTGTCTATCAATTGTATTGACTGGAAGATCAATGCAATGTTTGTTACATGCGTCCAGTTACCCGGATCTGTAAAAATGATGACGTATTGATGGCGCACCAAGTATTTGTTTTACGTACCACAAACATATTGTCCCGATTGTATGGCCGAGTCGATATCAAGCTTGCCTAATAAGCAGGTCATGGGTTCGATTCCCAGCCGGGTCCGTCTCTGACAGTATCCTTGGGTACGGAAAGAGACGTTAAACTTAGCTTTACAGCTTTAACGTACCACAAACATAATGCCACGGTTACACCTACAGAGTTGTGGGTATACTACACAAATATGTCTGCATAGATTTTGACTCTTCGGAGTGACTGCTTGAACCCGTACCGATTTTCAATTGTAAAACCTCAAACGTTAGTTAATCGACAGTATGTTATTTCCTAAATATATGCGTTACTAGGCCTGTATGCTACAGGTTCAAGCGAGGACCCGAACCTTGCGAGCGGCTGCGATTAGCCTATCCAGTGGAATCGAGTGGAATAGAGTGGGAGACAGTATTAATCCTTGCCTGATCCTCCTAGAAAATAGAGAATAGATAGCCGAAAGCTGCACATGTTTCGTAGTGCCCGACTTGGGAAGTCGTTGTGGAAGATAATGGCAAACTACACCAGAAATAATCATTTCCTTGAATAAAGGCATCACAATTTTATGGGCATGGCAAGCCTTTTGATGTGATGCACTTTTTGTTTCGTGGCAAAAAAATTCACCAGTTATGTACCCATTAGGAGATTTAGAGAGTGAATACGTACCTTTGGGCTGCAATTTTTCAATGAACTAAATATGCAGAGGGAGAGAGACACATAGAATAGACTCAATAGAGATAGACTATACAACGAGAGAGAGAGAGAGAGGGAGTATAAGAATGCATGATAAAATTAATATTCTAAAATTAAGGCATGTTAGTATCATAATGGTCTTGGATACTGTACTGCATAATGAAATTGTTCTTCACATGGCCCAGCTTGTTTATCAGTTCAGCCGTTGAATCTGTTAACAATTAAATATACATGTAATGGATACATGTAATACAGTGTAGATCAATTATATGATTCATCGTATTTTTTTACCTTCTTTTATTTGTTTATCTCAACACAAAATAAAATCACTACATATAGGTGTAAACATAATATAAATAAATATAAACAACTAAACAAAATAGAAAGTGGCGACCATAAAAGAGCTTAGGCTCTGTGAGGTTACGCAATAATATTAGCCATTGTTTCTAATTAAAAATAAAGTTTTTTAGGGAACTATTAAATTGAAAAACCTATGGCTACCATATCACATAAGAATGTTCAAACTAAGAAAAGGTAACTATATATAACATCGTAAACATAGGCAAATAAACAAGTTAAACTAAGAGAAACATATCATCAGTCTTACGATGAATATGATTAAAGAAAATCACATTATTAATAAATGACAAAAACGAAAATAAAGAAAGTAGTCTTAAAGTCAGACAACCACGTTGCATTACGCACACCGTCAGGTAAAGTAATACACTGTTTTGGACCACGGACATGCATACACTTGTCACGCATGTTAGTGCGAGAAAACGAAATTAAATATTCCTTAACTGTTCTAAGATTATACGTATTATCATCTACTAAATCATTAGCCGTTGTCATCACTTTCGGCGCTATATTTATGTAGTTATGAATAAAAATAAAAATAGATATAGCCTAGAACCGCTAATTCTAAAATAATATAACAAACTTGTCCGGAAGAAAAAAGAAATAGGGGTACGAAATGCGCACAGCTTCCGACTGGTCTGTCCTCAAGAGCCCGATCTAACACTGATATAAAGATGACATATGTTGTACTTGCAAAAATAAAATGGATAATTGGAGATAGATATTTTCAAACATGGCCATGTGCAAGCGAATTGAAGTGCAGGAAAGCATTAGACGTTCTTCTACTTTATTTGATCCAGTTAGTAATAAGAGTACGACAGAAGTTGGTAATTATGCTTGTGCTATCATGTATGCAGATGATTACAAATTTTAGTATACACTATTTATTATATTATTTACCTTTGTAAATGTACTAACGGGGTTGAAGTAAATGCTTAATATCAAGTTAGAGTCATTCAGTGTTTGAATTCAATACACATGAACCCATCTCTAGTATGTATATATACAAGGTGGACCAACAAAAACAATCTCCTAGCGAAATCTCAAAAATTTTCTTAAAACTAAATTTTTTTCTAAATATTTTAATGCTTTCTAAAGGAGGTATTTTGACATCTAAACTCGAAATTTTGTCGAAAAATATTTATTATTTAAATAGTTACCGAGATTCTACGAAATATCAAATAAAACAAACTAGCATAGTTTATTCAGGGTCCGTGTCCGATATGTTCAAAGAAAAATATGTTCAAAGTGACCGTCATATGGTCGAATGCACACTTGTAGCCTCTTTGGAAATGCTAGCACAGCCAGGTCGATAGCCTCTTGTGGCAAATGTTCATAGACTGGCTCTTGCACAGTCCTGAGTTCAGCCTGGTTGGTTGGTTTTGGAATGAACACGTTGTACCGCTCAAGCATAGCGTCCCAGACTAGTCTTGATGATTGAGGTTAGTTTGAGTTTGGTGGTCATTCATCCTTCTTGACAAACTTCCGATTATGTTACTGGATCCCTTCTGCCGCTTTTATGTCCCACCGCTATTGTAATAAGCTTTATTAATTTGTTTTATTAATTGTTTTCGTAGAAACTCTGAAATTTCTTAATAATAAATATTTTGCAACCATATTTGGATTTAATATATCAAAATTCCTCCTCTAGAAGGCCTTCAAATATGTATAAAAATGTAAAGTTTTGAGTAAGTCATTGAGATTTCGCCAGGGGTTTTATTTTTGCCCCACCCTGTAAGTGCCACCGTTACTATTGTATACTATGGCATATATCTGGACTGCAACTGCTAGATATAATAGAGTAGGCAGACAGATGAGACGGAGTGATGATATGCTTCCACTATGGCTAAATAAATATCAATTTCTCTGCATATGTGTGGAACAAAGGCTTCGTTTGAAGCCGACTTAACATATCGGTGTTAAGTCGCCAATGGTATTACCATTGGTGGTTAGCGCTACAAAGGTTATCTAAATCATGTCTAATATATCTTTCATTGCACGGAGTCATGCCATTAAGTAATATGCATCTAGTAGCAGCCGAAAATTAATATGAGTACCTTTGCTTTCATTGAATACGTTCTTTAGGTATGCAGATCGAGATAGCTTTGGGCCAGTATAAGAGACATACGGTTCTGGAGCAGTAGTAACTCCCCCATCGGACACTATTCACATTAAAATCATCAGCAGATGGAGAATGTGGGAGTTGTTGAATTTCCATTTGGGTAGAGAAGTATCATTACCTTCAGTCATTAGTTAATTAAATTAACTACACAATGTTACAAAATACTAGAGCCGTTGAGCAATACGATCACAATCAATGGCCCGATAGGATGCTAAAATAGGCAGAGTTTAAAGTCTTTTTCCGTATGGAAAGATACCGCAAGAGACGGACCTGGCTGGGATTTCAATCCTTGATATATCCTGCTAATCGAGCAGACGTGTTACCGACTACGCTGTCCAACCAGAAAGTGCATAATCAAGACATTGACAGTAGTCATACATAGACAGGCAAAATGTTATTGCAGACAGAATTCATTATTTAAAGTAATTTTGTAATTTTTAAATATAGACTATTAGTATATTTAATTGATATTTTCTACGAGATCGAATAAATTAAAGTAACTTTTAACTTTTCGTTAATTTATGAAAGAACTTTAATAAATAAATTAAAGTATCACTGGATAAATCAAAAAGTTGATCAACCACGTGATTGGTTAATCGATTGTTTCTAGCAAAGACCTACCTGTTTGTGCACACGGTCCCCTAGTTAGACCAATATCGTCAATCATTGTTATCTCGCTGTTGAGCGTATTTCCATATTTCCATGTAGAAATCCAGTACCTCGTTTTTCCCGGTAGCAATGAAATAGAGTACCAAGTCCAATTGCTTGCGAAATTCTGACTGGCATAGGATATTTTAGCTATATTTTGACTTTCATATGCACCGGGACGGTAATTTCCGCTCATTATTTCAATTGTTTGTGTACTAGAAGAAATGTAGTAGCGAAATTGCAGGCAGACGGTACCAGTGTAATTGTATTCGGGAGACATTAAAAGTGCTGTACTGAGTAGTCTATCGAAAACAGCTCTAATATAATAATCTGAAAACAAATAAGAATTTGTATTATTTATGTATTATTTAAGAATTGGTTTATCAAGATAAGTATGCTTTCGAATTGTTATTTCATTTTATTCGATCACATTAGCGTAGATCAGTCAATACTGGTTGGCTAGCACTAAGACTTTCAGAACGTCCTATAGGCCTACAATGTCATGTGATACATCTTTCGTTTAATTTTATTGCTGCAGATGCTATTTACTTTACAGTAATATTAACAGCCAATCATTAACTAGTTTAAGTTTAAGTATGCTATACTTGTAACTAAAACTCCGTTAACTGACTATTTATTCTAAGCAAAAAAATATTTAATCTAAGTAAATAAAAGTTTAATCCAAAAACTACTTTAAAAAATACTTAAAAGTTAATGTTTCTATATGAAGTTAAACAAATCCAATATGGGAGACTCATTAGTCATTAGGCCGGTCTTCACAGCCCACAGAATGAAATTAAACTGCAATTGTTAAGAAGGCTAATTCTTTGTTTATTTATAACAACATATATATACACATTTAAATTCAATGGTACGCACGATCTTAAAAGTACGTGTGAACGGCAATAAAGGCTAAAGTTAGCACTTACAATGTACATATTCCGACCCAAGATTTAAAAGCAATAACAATAAGTCAATACGGATGCATTATTTAGCATGCATGCATATGTTGAAAATTGAAAATGGGAATACAATTAAAATTCTGGGAATCTTTCTAGATACAATACAATACAATACAATGAGGATTTAACGTCCGGTTCCTCACCCTACGACGATGTCAGGGATGATCTAAGTAAAGCTTTTGACACCGTCGACCATAATGTTTTCCCAACAAGTTGCATAGTTATAGTGTACTTTGTAATGCTTGTGGTTGGGTTCAGTCGTACTTATCCAAAATACAACAATAAACTTGCGATTGCACATCCAAAGCCATGCCTTTATCAGTCTGCGTGCACCAAAGGTCGATCTTGGGACCTGTATTATTTCTAATTTATGTGAACGATATTGAGTATGCTTGTAATAATGCTTATCCTAAACTTTTCGATTATGATTCCAGCTTATTTGTTGACGGTAGAAACTTGAACGATCTATTTGAAACTGCAAACCATGGCTGTTCTCAAGTCTGTCACTGATTTATATGCAATCGGTTAACAGTCAGTCAATTATTCCAAATCGGTCTATCTACTGTTCTGCCCGCATAAAAACAATGCGAATGTCATTTAATCAAATAAGTTGTAGGCCTACATAGCATTCGACATGCTAATAATTTATTTAAGAGAGTTCATGTAAAATGGTTTCTTGGCATAGGCCTACTAATTTATGATAAGTTATCGTGTAAAGAGCATGTAAATTCCATTGTTTGTAAAATAAATGTTTTTAATGGTATGCTATATACAGGGGCTTCTACGTGTATACATGAGGAAAAGAAAGGATTCCTCCAGGACCTTGTGTGGATTGTTTTCTACATTTTGGAGTATATTTTCTTACCTTTGGGGGATTTTTCAAAATTTCGGGGGGGATTTTTCAGGACCATGTTCAGGCGAAAGTGATAAACATGACTATGAGGAAACAAATTTAGCTCGGAATAGCACAATTTTCTTCACTTCGCTAAAAACCACACCTGTAATTTATACAGAATGTATTTCACTCACATTTACTCTGTGTTACTACCAAATGTGTATGCATTACTGCATAGACTGTATGCAAACTGTTTTCATATTTGAGACCACCAAATTAGAAGAACACCAAGATGTTTTCCTCCCCGTCAAAACTCATCAGCTGTCACAGCAATCAACTTTGACCCCCCCCCCACTCTACTAGAAATTTGACAGCTTCACAGTCGCACTGACTAGTTCAGCCAAGTTTAACTTTTAAGCAGGGGCGCAACTAAGGGGCGACTGGAGAGGGCTCAAGCCCCCTCAAGACCTATTTGGGTGGGTCCTGTAAATCGTCAAGATTCGATGACTTCTTTTATAAAGGGGGGGGGGGTCGGAACGTTGATGACGAGGGGTCCGGGGTCTGGGTTCAAGTCACGATGACATCATCAATGGCAAACTTTCACACCTTTTTTAGCTGAATATTAGATCCGCATTTATAAGCTTTTCATGACCAAACTTATTTTATAGATATTTAAGCCAAAAATTTTTCTCAAATGAAACCAAACGACTTGCTAGAAAATACAATCTTTTTTTCGAGGCTGTCATATTTATTCACAGAAAAGTAAAAATTGATTGGTATTTTGCTTCTTCTTACTATTTCTTTTTCTTTTGAGAGTCCCAGTAACCGACCGCGCTTTATGCGCTACCCCGGTGGCCGACCGTGCTTAACGTGCTACTCCGGTGACCGACCGCGTTTTTCGTAAAAAATTTGAGCCCTCTCAAGCAGAAATGCCTAGTTGCGCCACTGCTTTTAAGCGGTGACGTAAATCATTTCAATGGAAAAAGAGAATGTATTTGTAACATTCTTTCTTAAGAAATTAGATTTTCTCTCGCGTTGAAGTTACGCGCCCATATTCGCACATGGCATAGACTGTATAGATTCCCGCCAAGTGCCGCTTAATTCAAAATTAAACTTGCAGAATCTAACACAAAGTGGTGTTTCATCAATCAGTCGAAAAATAGGCTTATGTTTTTAGAATAATATTATTTCAGCTGTTACCTGTTAGGCTACTTGTTGTCCTCGAGTAGCCTATACAAAGATTCCTAACCACACGGCTGACGAAAACACATTAACACTCTCACACTCCCTCTCAGTGTCGTGTCTTACCTCCTCAGGCAGTTGTCTTTACCGCTGCTCAGTTAACTTTTGCACGAAATCCAACCGCCTCATTCTCGGCCTCCCACAATATTTTTCATCCCCATGCCAACTATATTTGCCTTCATTAGGCCGTCCAATCTCGTTAGCTGACTATTAAATATAGATTTTTGCTTATCTATTTCAATAACCTATGTCTTTTCTCAGTCCACGAAATTCTTAATTCTCCTTCATCGTTATTGCACGTTAGCCAGTAGTTTATTACGGCCGTTCTAAATAACAAAATAACTTCATTTAATATACTGTAAGTAAAACTATTATAGTATATATAACCTTGACAACGCGGTATGTCACAAAATTCCGGACTATCCAATTGCAGTGTTGTATTTGGAACACAGACAGGAGCCGGCGGTTTATTTCCCGCTGCGTCAGGCACATTCCTGCAGTAATTCTGTATGTCAGGAAGGTCGATCAGATTATTAACCGCAAAGTCAGGGAAAACCGTCACGTCTACATAATCGTGTCTCATCGGATACTGAGAGGCCCAACTCTGACAAGGTGTGCCGTGTATTGTTTTGGAAATATTTCCGATATAGTCACTTCCATCATCCGTCATTCTGCAGTCGAGTCGCTTAGAACTTTCAGTATCTATTGCAGAGAAAAAATCAAAGTGCCAGACATTGTATACAAATAGTCTTTTTTTAAATAGATCATTAAATTCATGCAGGCAGAATTGAAATGTTTACTACAAAATCTTAAATTAGTTTATTTTAACACGATATTAATTTATTGCAGCCTCACGCCATTTGAAATATATTGCATTGAGACAATATCTTTTATAAGAAATTTTTCTTGAGCCTATCGTTATCTAATAATTATTATATTTTATTTCGTTACCAGAATATTTAGAGTCCTCTGACACTACCGTCCACTTAATATTGTACAATGCTGTCGATACATCAACTAGACCACATGAATCAAGCAGGTCAAAGGTACAAGGTTTATCAAAAGGATCGTCAGTTGCCAAAGAATCTGGAAACAAATTATCATATATTGTACCGGATGCATTAGTTGAAGGTGTTTGTAGAGTTTTGGCTTCGGCCATTCTGACTCACATAAACAACAGACCCCTAACAATTGCCGACGAGGATTTAGTCAAGCGGTTAGCGATTCTACTTCAGGATCAAGTGATGGCTCGAGAAGTGGGAACTATTCACAGTTCAGTCGACAAAATATCCCCGGCACCCTTGGGCACGGATGCGCATCGGTGCTTGGAAGATAAAAGATCTATCGTGAGTCTGCTCTTGCTGCATTGAGCGCCCGACAGTGCAATACACTGATCGAAGGCAAAGGTACGATTAATCATGGAGTAGAAAATTAAATAAATAAACACAAAAAACACAACTAAGAAAAGAAACTAGCATGTGCTCCTGTCACGTGTCTCTATATACCGAAATTTAAACAACTCTACAATAAATAGCAATTTATAAATAAATAACAACTTTATAACCAAATAGCATTACATGCTATTTGGTTATAAGTAGTATGTAGCATTGTCATTGTTTTAATATTTTTGGTAAGAGTGTAGGCCTACATTTGCATATAGTAGTCAAGTGGTTCTGAAACTGGGGCATGCGTGCCCTCAAGGGCGAGTGGCGACTAAGTAAAGGATACATGAGATGCTGTCCTGTCAATATCTCTCAAACATCCGATGTAATATGATTTGTGGATGTAATGTAAAGGGCAAACTTTTGACCATATAGAAAGAAAACAGTTTAGATCTATCTAAATATCAATTGTATCTTTGGCTCTCTGTCAATTAGAAAAACCTTGATTTTTAGAATTATATTTGGGAAATATACGTATTTTATGTATTTAATGTTTTAGATAAATAGATATGTTGCCTTATTTTATTTCTACTTTGATGTATTTTACAAGTAGGCCTATACATATAATCAACTTGTTGTACGGCAGTAAATAGATTCATCTTTCACATTAACAGTGTTAATGTGAAGGTAGGAGTACGCGATAAGTAAATAACTAAAAGTGTAGGCCTACGTGAGACCATGAAGTAAAAACAGCGATTACGCTACGGTAAGTTAAACTACCCTTTGTTATATTGATAATCTTCTCCAAATCCTACCACCAACCCTATCACTAACATGTCAAGAAAAAAAATCAGGCAAAAACAATTATACTTGTATAAATAGATATGTTAGGCTTAGACTCTATAGCAATAATTATAAAAGGATTATACAATTCTACATACAAATAGTATCGCACGGGGAGTGACTGATGTCGAATCTTTTAACAACTGTACCATTGGAGAACACACCAGCTACTTGCGAGTATTTGAAAGTTGTATGTACGTTACTATATGATCCCGTCTCAGTAAGATCAAAATAAGACTGCATTTTCATTTCTGAGACTTGGAATCTTGGTTCTATTATTTCCAGTAATGTTTCATCGAATGTGTTATTTATCAATGCTCCAGTGATTAGTAGTCTGAGTTGCAAAACGGCAGACGGTATGATGTGAAGCGTTATACACATATCGCTATTTTCAATTGTGTTATTAGTGCTGTTGGTGTTGGTTGCATGCTGCGGTAGATTATAAGTATGTACATCTGATGTCCACTGTCCCAGATAACTGTCGTAGTCGCCATTTATCGCCTGAACGTCAAGATAGAGTCCCAGATTATAGTCTACGAATCAACCAAAAATACATTAATAATGTAATAAATCTATTTTCTTATATTTTCTGGCTCAGGATCATTTAAAGCCCAGGGTAAAATAAAACAGAGAAATTGCGCTCGCTCCGCTCAAAATATTTCTGTGGTTTATGACAAAAGGTATGAGCGAAGCGTGTGAATAACCTGTTCACGCTCGACTTCATCTCGCTTCTTTGTCATATTTTCGACAAACACATGCACACACTTTTTACTCGAATCGTGGTTTTCTTAAATTTCCATTTTCGTTCTGGTTATCCAACAGAAATGTGCACATTGCTTCTTCCAAACCCACTGATCTCAACCACCCCTCCTTCTACAATCGCCCTTCAATGTGATGACGTGCTATTCAGTGCGGGTTCTAGACCAACCTTTAGGGGGGGAGGAGGCTAAAGAAGGGCTGAGCCCTTACCCGCGGGTTAGGCCGGGGATCCAGCTCGGGGTCGGTCACCACTGTAATAGCTCGTAAAGCGCGGTGGGTCACCGGGGTGAAGAGAAGAACAACAAAGAAAATAGCTAAAATACGTATCAAGTTACGCTATTCTGGGAACAATATCAGACCAAAAATACAATAAACAATGTATTTTCTTTCATGAAAACATCACTTGGTAACATGGGAGAAAATTGTACAGTTAAGCAATAAACTGCGGTCATGCTAAGAATTGATATGGTTTTATTGCTAAGCGAAAAATAGTGCGTCAAAACTTAATACTGCTGACGTCATTATGCAGAACATTTTAGCCATTCAGAGACTCTCATAAATTGAGGGGGGGGGGAGCTAACTGACAGGTTTGGTAGCTATACCCCCTAGTCCCCCCTAGAACCGGGAATGGTGCTATTGGAGGGAGGTCAACATCGAATGGGAATTTTTTTTGAGAGACCATGCGCCATCAAGTTAGTTAAAGTTTGCTAGGTAGGCTATAGACGCCACAACTTTCCAACAACACCTTCAGCACATTCAGCAGGGGCCTGCTTCCAGAAGGAGCCCACCTCCAAAGTAGTTGAGCGGAACATCATTGTAAAGTGCGGCCATATTAGTGCAATCCTTTAATTACGGGAATGACGAGAGTCGGCACAGAGGTCAGCATCCTGGACGAGCAACAGCAACATGATGATGATGGTGATGATGATGATGCCCCTGACGATGCAGGCTGCACGAGGTGGGGGTGCTAATCTAGCTAAGCCGGTATTTAATCTGATCCACATTTTATCTGATCCTTCAACAACACGAACCTCATTAATGTGCCCTAAGCGAGACAACACTGATGGTATCCTAAATCAAGTTGTAGATCCTATATGGGAGGTCCTGGATCAAACATCGAGTTCAGCCGATCAAACAACGAGTAACGTTAATATACATGTAGGCCTACCTGTGAAATGTGGACACACAATAAACTTTAATTTTTAGTCATTTATAATTTCAATACGTCAAACGCGAATTTTGAAAAATGATAAACATTCTCACTTTTGTGCATACTTACATATAGATTATGCACAAATGTAGACCGTACTATTTTAAGCTCTCCCCATCCCACTCCTAGAACCCCAGACGTTATATTATTATATGATATTTTGGCCCTATTATAAAATCATATTTATATTAGAGTTTATTTGAAATGTATTTGAAAGCACTGTGCGAATTGAACGACATCAAAAGGGGGGTCGGACCACTTCAAAGGGGGGATCGGACCATGTTTCCCTTACAATTATATGTCAAAATGATAGAAATCCGACCTCGCGATCTTCATAAGGGAGAGTCCGACCCCCCGCCCCCGGTAATTCACACTCTGTTTGAAAGCCCCCACCCCTACTGTTCATAAGCTTTAACCCCCATTCCCCTCCACAAAATTTCGATCCTAACTAGGCGACATACCAAGAAGAGACTGCGGGTAGACTCTGTATCTAATAGTGATATCATATTTGTCAGACCACACTGGAAGAGTCATCTTAAGGAAGCGATCCACAGTCAACGACCTCAAGCTAAACGTTTTCGTCCTCATATCAGTGACGTCATAGAACTGGCCGTGCCAAGCGTCCATTGATTTCTGGTTGATCTTGCCGTTGATACCAAATTCCACATACTGCATCGTAACATATTCCAAGTAATAATAATAAAGGTTTGACGTCCGTTTCTTCATTAAGAATGGTATGAGGGACATCATCCATAGCAATGCGCTATATATACTTAGGCCTTTACAGGGTGCGATAAAAAAACTGGAACCGCTATTATATTCGTTGTATTTTCGAGACCATTCTGTCTAGGTGTATCAA
>JAQFZF010002351.1:0-12567 GCA_034695365.1 Enchytraeus norvegicus
GGGGGGTTAACAATGCATGACATATCTTACGCTGCTGAATGTTATTTACTTGTAGTGACATCTGGCGAATGGGATTAATTATGAAATAGCAGGTTTTTGGCCCTGATGGGACATCTTTTTGGCCCTGAAAACCATAGCGGTCACAAAGGGGGACAGCAACCCCCACACTAGACGCCCCAAGCCCACACCGACATTATAGTGAAGGAATGGAGTGAAAAGGTGCAAAACTGTCGAAATGCATTCTGGTCAAACAGACAAACACACACATACACACTCTTCTTTATTTATATAGATTGTAAATTTGACGTTTATTTCAAATTTATTTCAAATGTATTTTCAAATTACAGCATTGCAATTAAAATTGCAATTTTACAATTCAATTTTACTTCTATTTAAGCATGAGTTGTCCAATAATATCCACTTCTATAAATGGAAATGCATATGCTAGAGCAGAAATAGAGTGCAAGTCCACTTAGTCCAGTAATATTCTCCTTTTAAATTTATTGTATTTATGCATTGACTCCCGGACAATGGAGTATTTCTAACTTTTCTACTCATTCGGATAAACTTGATGTTTTGATAAGGCCTGTAATTAACGTTAATTCAACCATCAAGGCACCAACTACCGCAATATATAAGCAAACACCACTTCCAGCCGACTTAATACTTTTCTTAGGAAAGTTAAGTGCCACTTGTTTACTGTCACGAAAAACGTAAACATTAAATTAATAAACTGACAAAGTACATATTGTAATTTATGACATTCAATAATGGTGTTTGTTTAAGCAGGTTATAATTTTATACTTTAAATGTATATAATATAATCTCGGTACAATAATTGAATTGCAAAGTAATTGTAAAACAGAACTGTTAAATCAATTTTGAAACAAATTGTCATTTTATGAAGATGTTAGTCTGTAAAGGTAAAAATGTATATTTAATGAGTTGTATATTACAGCTTTATTTAGTATGTTTTATTTTAGGGTCAATGGTTTCTAATTTCAATTTGTCAAAATCTATCAATCCTACAACTCTAACGAAGGTTATTTTTAACTAAGTAGATGTATAAGATAGTACACAAAAAATTTTGTGCTCTAGTTCTCGATATTTTACAAATTATTAAACCAACAAAACGAAATTTTGAAAAAAGTCCTATACTCCCAATTGATGTTAAAACTGTTCTCTGGTGTACACCAATCTATTTTTGGCATTAAATAATCATTTCAATGATGTACGTCTATAATAAACACCCCGTTCATCAGGTAGAAATTATACTACTGGTATCAATTTACTTAACCGTCCGTGTGTCCATTTTGATTAATAATTAAAAGTTCACGAGTTCATATTCAATATTCATGAATTCAAACCCTAAGGCTGACCGTTATCCAAACCCTATTCAGTATCACTCTGATTAATCACTGCAGGGCAGTTGCCGTTATCGTGAATATTAATTTGTTAAACGGACTACCAGTACTCAATACTTATTATAACAAGTATTTATAATTGCTGTGGAATTGCAGATTAGAGAGTATGTACAGTACACTGTCAGGCCTAAAGGCAAATGCATGTAACTCTAGGTAGAACCGAATCAATGCTACCTCTGAGCACTTGCGGCGCTGATCCCGTTTCTAAGACTTTTCAGCACACAGATGACAATTGTCATCAATCTAGCGGCAAAGTCGCCAGCCTCATTTTCAATCCGTTACGATTAAACATTAGACGGGTTCGTGTTTACCTGCGCAATCAATAATTGCCTAGTATAGTTGACTACAATTAAACAGTATCGCCATGACTACCATGACACATATTCGTCATTCATGAGGTCTATCAATATCACAAAATTAGCAAACCTTATCTAACTCTTCAATTAGCCTATTAGAGTCTTCAATGCCTCTTCAATGTGCCTATTTATAGCACCAATGAGGATTTACATTAACCCTATTAATTGGCGTTCTGATCAATCGATAATGTGGATCATTGTAGGACACCTGAGAAAATAATGCCTCACGATTTGTCATATAATCGACATTTTTCCGACCAAAATCATATGTAAGTTCGACATATCACAGAAAGTCAATGACTTATGTAGCCTATAATTTGTAAACTGATTATTTTAGGTCAACATCGTCTAGAGGGGCGACAGTTTTTGGAACACCATAATAGCCTACACACAATTATATTTTATAACCTAGATATCTTATAATTTAATTAGATCTTCAAATCAATATCTAGATCTAGCGTACTTTTAGCATGCATTTCAATCATGCAATCAATTAACAATCTTTATATAGGCCTAATGCACACTGAACACTTAACTAAGCCTCAGAAGCGCTTTGTACATCGCTGCTAATATATAAATCAATCAATCAAAAAGCTTCACATACACAAACCTCTTTGAGTTCTGGAATAAGTGCGTTTTGGAAGTACTAAACCTCCGTCAAATCTTTACCTTATTTATAGATAACGCTTGAGTGTATCATTTGCAGAGAGGACTCCCACCAGGCTTATGTAGCATCTTCAAGTTATATTTAAATGGTGAGATTCTCCCAGAACAACCCTCGGAGAAAAAGAGACTAATCATAGAGTAATTGCACGGCGTATATAAACCTCAACCCACACATTGAACAAGTCAATGCACACAATAGTCTATAAATCCCTAGACTAATAAAAACTTGATGAAAAAATGCTCAAAAAATGTTACAACTTTTGAAGTAGTAAATGCGAATACAATATTTAGTGTAGGACCTATGCATGCAACACTTAACATTTAGACCTACAAGGCCATGGCATAATTCAGTAACTAGTGTCAGTAACTGGATCCTTTCGTTTTGAAGTGTTCAATTCAAAACATAATCTTGAGTGCATAGCCAGAAGGGCCGGTGTTAACGAGTATCAACTAGCTAGTGTCACCAATATCATTTCGACTGGACCTGCCTATAGCTAATTACTGTCTCTATTAGGCCTAAGACATGCATAGAGCTACTGAAGATAATTAGAACTCGACAACTTTTTTAGATATTAATAAATATTTAGTGAATTTTACTAATTTCGATATGAAGAATTTAATAAGATTCGCCGAATTTCAAGCTTCAAAATGATATGCCGAACATAGATATTTAGCAAGACCTATCCTAGATATTGCCGATTTTCAATTTACAAAATAACTGAACACAGAGATATATCGCAAAACTTCATATAGATCTCATCTCCTTACAAAAGTTGAATGCAAATACAGTAATATTTAACCGACTATTTACAGTACTTACTAATTATATAGGCCTAGTCCTTCTATCGAATAGCAGGTCAATAAATAGGAGTATCCCACTTTGTACATGTCCATACCGCATTAGGCCTAACGACATTACGCAGACAAATAGAGTGTGAAAAAGCAAACAGAATTCACTTCTTTTTGCTTGATAAGACCTACTCTTTGCGTTGTGCTCTGTATAATGCTTGGTCGAAGTGAAAAATTGTGTTGAGCGGGCATAAAGAGAAGCCTTGTGCTTCTGGACCTTGAAGTTAAACACACTCAAACCTAAATATTCTAAAGGTAAAGATAAAGGTTCACCATAGGTCAGAATTGACCCCTAAGTTTCGGAACAGATCTCGTTTCAAAGCGTTTAGCACACATGTGACAATTGTGACAATTGTCATTAATCAAGCGGCAAGGTCGCCGGCCCGACTTTCGATCCAAAGGACCATACGCCAGACCCGCGTGTTTACCTTTCGCAATCTTCTGAAGCAGTCACCTGCAACTTACTAATTGTTTCCAATAACCGACCCCGAGAGGGATGGAGGGCTTGATTGGCCCGTTGTACATCCGAGATTTTACTTGAAGATCTGATTGCGCGAGCGGGAATCGAAACCCGAACCTCATGCACAAATTCGACACAAACTGGCCGATGCACTAACCAACTGAGCTACTATATATGTACCTAAAATCCACTTAGTTTGCATCCATGGATACACTTACTTCTAGAGTCTAAGCTCCCACTGAATTCTGTTTCAAGATGAAATAGTAAATATCTGCCAATAATTTGTTTCTCTGAAGAATTTATTCCTACATACAGGGCCAGGCTTATAATAATTAACATTGTAGATTCAGGCCTTGGGTCGGGGGAGTTGGCTCCTCCCCCCCCCCCCACCCGGGTTTTCATATGGCTAACCCAGATTATTCCATCCTCACCATTGTTCAATATAATTGGCCTCTGGGTAAGGAATCGGATTTGACCACCCCCCCCCCCCCCCCACCAGATTTTCTCTGCTGGGAGAGCGTGCGACAATCATGTTGATAATATTCACATATCCGTATATACTTATTGACAACCTACTTAGACGACTGCTACTTACAAAGATTGCCAAGGAAAAATACAATTAGGTTTAGTTCAACGATACTCAATGCAGGCATCATTGATATATTTGGCAAACTAATTGGACGAGTCTTAGAAATAGAAATATTTCCTACAGAGAAGGCCTAGTCAAGAAACAAAACTTGCTAGAACTTGATTAGTGATTTCGGGAAAGTAGTCAACATTTTCCCTCAATAATGATTAGCCTTAACGAAAATCTATGGTAGAGAAAAGAGTAGCCTAACTATAATCTTTTTAAGTTTTGACATCCTCAGGATGTACAAAAATAGACTCGCATTTAACTGACCCCTAACTACATCCATTTCCCGATCGGGCTGACCATAGTCTAACGCTTAAAGTGTGCGCCTCTGATGAAAGCGACTGAAGCGGTCTGAGTTCAAAGGCAGGTCAGTCTACATAAAATTCAATTGTAATCCCAGTACCATTGTGAACAGGTGCATGTGAAAGGTTAACCGCGTATCTGTGCTAGCTATTAGTTGACTAATTGCATTCGAATTACAAAATCGACGTTAATCACGCTTGAACAGCATTACTTAGAAATGCCACTCTGGAAGTGCTCAACAACATTTTACACAAATTACAACAATTTATTACTATCATGAATACGGTACTAGGAATAGTGAATAGGCCTTCTTGTAGTAGCCCTATACTTGCTGCTAGTATATGTACAAGTCTCAATTTGTAATTAATATAAATCAATATATCATTATCCTAGCATTATGTGCAATATAGGCTAATTAATTATATCTAGGCCTACATACATTGCAGGATCTTGTAGGCCCACTGTAGGGCCATAATACAACATAATACAATGTATGCATTTCTCTCAGCCAACTAACTGGCAACAAGTCAATAGGTCTTAATGTCACGTCTTTCTTAAAGAATAATATTATAACAAGTCCAATGAATAAAATAATCATAGTTGCTAGTAAACAATGTAAATCACATTCGCTTGAATAGCTCGCCCAGGGGCAGGACATGTAAAACAGTGACATCTAGAGGGCAACAAGACTGCTGCTATTATAAACGATAGAGCAGCAAATGTTATAAATTTATACAAAACACGAGCTATCACTATAACACGAGCCATGGACCTGCCGTTAGGCAGGTCCATGGCATAAACCGTACAGTTTGTGCGCCATATTTTCTTGAATATAATTTTCTGAGGGGTCTCCTTAACCAGTGAGTGCGTTAGTCGGCTTAGAAATTACGAAAAACGTGCAGGTTTTCGTTGGTCTATTCTTAATTCTTATGTTTGCCGGATCCAACAGGGCGGCCGTATCAAACGCGGCGGCCATACCGTAATAAAATAATGATCAATCGATCAATGCGAATTTAACGTCCATTTCATCATCTGAGGACGACATCAGTGACGTCTCCAACAACATTCGATTTACCAACCCGTCCAGTGTCCACCCAAATAGCACTAGCGAGCAAAAAAGAATGCTGCAAGAGATGAATATGTATCCATGGTGTAGTTGCAGATTGCCCGATTATAACACAATTATAAATTTAAAAGAGTGTAGGCAACCTGCAGAGTGCAGTTGAGCGACATTTAAATATTAAGAGTAATCGGGATTTGGTAGAGCTCTCTGTAATTTTAAAATAGAAAGATCCAGCTCTAATTAATTCCAGTAGAAAATATCACTTTTTCGCAGTTCTATTCCTAGAGACTCTCCATAATGCCTTTGTCTCGAAGTTAATGTTGTTCCAATACTCAACTTGATAAATCTATCTCTTTCAGAAGGAATATTTATTTTGAAACACTTAACGTGTTGTATAGTTACCTTGAGCAGATAAAGAACGGAACATCATCAAAAGACCAAATTTATTTTAAACCAAACTTCACAAATAAGTCGGACTAGTATTTACTATAGCAGTACTACATTTTCAATACGATGCCCTCTACAGTCTACAGAAAATAATTTGATGATCCTGTGGCGCTTATCGAAATCTCGAAGGCCTTTCAGGATCTGCGTTAGTCGCCTTCTGACGAACAACAGCAGTCGGATGAAGAATAATTAATCTCTTAACTATTAATTCAAACTCGTAGTCAATTAATTCAAATTAATCGATTCATATATCAATCAATCAATTCAAAGCTATATAGACGTAGGCCTTATTACAACATGTAAGTTACACAACGCAACTTACAGAGCTCTGTATAAGTGTATATTTCTAATGAATTAAACCAGTTAACTCTAACATAAAGACTATTTATGGACTCTTAAAATAACTATCATTTAGACTCTTAAAATAAATTCTCTTAGAGTGCACAATGAGAGACCTTTATACACTCGCCAGCATCATAACTCTAGATCCATTGTATCTACTCGTGTCATAGCAACACAATGTTGTCTCGTAAACTTCACAGTAACACAAAGTAGTCTCCTAAACTATGCATTGTCACAATAGATTAGCAGCACCAGATCAATAAGTTTATTATAGCTCTAATATTGCTATGTAACAATACATTAAGACCTGGGCTTCCCATAGTAATCTTTTGTGTCAGGAATCTATGGCAAGGTTACCACACGGGTTGTGGCTTTTGGCGGTAAGATTACTTAACTCTTTATATTGTCCATTTACCGCTACTGTTGGTTTTGCATATTACTGCATTTAAAAAATATATAACTCATGAAAATAAATAATTATAATATATATTATACATATAAATGACATAATTATAATGCTCATTTATGATTAATTGAGGAATTCAATCCGAAACTACACCTTAAGTATGTCCAAACGATCCAACCTAATTAATATAATTATACCATACATTTATTATATACATATTAGGGCAGAAGATGGTGTTAAATAATCTGAATTTTTTTTCTGCATATTTGCACACTCTTATTAAAATATAAATTTACTGTTCATATGTGTTTGAAGTTTTTCAAAAAAGTTAATTGGAAAGCTGAAAATTCTATTCTGGACAAGTATTGCAAAGTTATATATACGGTATATATATAAATATTAGGCCTATATATTATGTATAATATATCCATCTTTATTCGCCACTTTGGCATAGAAACAAATTGCAACACAAAACAAACACAAAATTAATAGAAAAACAAATAAAGAAAAAGCAGAAAGTGCACAAAAAACGAGAAAAAGTGCACAGTATAATCAATATCAGGCCGCATTTAAGATTATTCATAACTTTATATTACATTTTTCATAATTTATCGGAATTTAACCTTACTATAGTTCATAGTTACAGCTGAAATCAGCTAAACTAGAATTAAATAGTTGAGCTAGCCTAATACGAACAATAACATTATACTGCTCACTGCACATGCTCTGTGGTATCTAGGTCATAGGTCAAGTTGATTAAATCACTAGTCTTAGCATATAAATACATGGGAACACACAGCTTCATTTTTCTATTATTTCGATCATATGGGGTGATTGATTTCCTAGGTTTATATTTAATTACATTTATTGGTACAGGTGTTTTAGCTGGTCCATATATGACTCCGTGGTTAAAATTTGTGTGAAACACCTGAAAAGAATTATTTTATGATAAAAACTGTGTGTTTATCATTGAATAGCTCTGTAACCATCCACCAAGGAGTCCATAGCAATGACCACGGACCTCCTAGAATTACTTGATTCTAATCAGCCTATTAGCCTACATCATCAGTTGATAAATTACTACTTAGAGTTTGTAACATTATATTGTCTGTTGATTTGAGTTTGTCTAAAAAGGAAATTACTCTCAAAGTGCTCATACATTGCAACATTGGCATATAGCCGATATATACAGCTGACACTGCTTGATCACATTTTTGCCAATTTAAGTTTGTTATGTTAAGCTAAGTTAAGCAATCAGCTTAAACCTGTTAATAATAACACCCTTAATTAAAATTTGCTATATACTATATGAGCCGTCTTGAAGAGAAACCCTTCGGGCTTCTGAACCATGACGTTAAACAGACTCAAACCTACCTACTAACCATAGCTCTTTGTGATCCCTGAACGTCTTGCCTTATCTTTTCAATAATGATTCTACATAATATCTAAGCCCTAGCAGTGTCATGGCCCATTACCGTCTCCTAGAGTACGTTACAAGCACATATTGCTTTATTTGACATGGATCTGTCATTTTTTCACTCCATGATTAATTTAAACTATTTAAATCGCTTTAAAAGTAACATGGATACGTTATATACCGGTCCTCTGTACATAAGAGATTTTACTCTCTGATCAGCAGTGACGAAACCAGAAGTGTTTACCCACCAGGGCAAGACTGGAGCAGAGAAATTATTGACGGGGAATTTGACGAGAACATTTATCATAATTGCGTAAAATATACGTAATTAATCACGCTGCGAGTCAGGACAAAGCCATTGCAGAGACCTTTTTACCGGGGCAGATGGCCTGGCTTACCCCAGCCTGGCGCCATCCTTGCCGATCAGCTCATCCGAGATTTCAACCCACGTTTTTGCAAATAGGACATTCAGGACGATACTAACGCTCCACTGGGACTTCTATGATGCTGGAAAGTTTATCCTTACAGGAAGCCCAATAACAATAGTTATCAACACAAAGGATTACCTGCTGATATGCAAGACCTTGCCTGACTGAAAGCTCTCTATCTATACTGTCCATTGTGTCTCAGTAGTAGCCAACCACTCCATTCTTATCCTAAAAAAATGTAGTCTATTTATATCAGCAAGTGCCTGAGCACTTTACTATCTCCATTTTTCTCTATATTCTTCTAATTTATCAGTCTATCTGAAGAAAAGTTGAAACAGTATCTGTCTATATATATAATTATATATATAATATATATAGCCGATGAATTATATCATATCATTATATCATAATTATCTCTGTTTCTAGTCCTTAGCCTCCTTACTGGATTCTCCTTTTCCTTACCGCCCTGCCACTCGATCTATGTTAAGTTCGCATCAATTGATTGATTGATATCAATTTTATTAATCAATCAATCAATTAATCAAAACATGACATTTTGTACTGTAGTTCTATGTGATATGATTTATAACAATTGTGTTTATATTTATATTCTTATATGCTTAACAATGACTCACGAGTTCAATTCGTATATGATTAACATTGAGCGGATCTTGCAGTATTTGATTGCAGTATATTGCAGTATTTGATATGCAGTATATGATTAACATTGAGCAGATCTTTCAGTATTTCAGGTAAGATGCTTGTAATACTTGTATTTTATATTTACTTTATTATAAAATTAATTATTGATTTAATATAGATATTAAATCAATAATTAATTTATGATTGAATTCAATTCAATGATTGATTTAATATAGATATTAAATCAATAATTAATTTTATAATAAAGTAAATACAAAATACAAGTATTACAAGCATCTTACCTGAAATACTGCAAGATCTTGAAAGTTATCCCTTCAATTAAAATCCAACAAACTGTATGCACAATATAGCCTACTACTAAATTGGCTGCAAAATAAAGAAAAAAGGTTTTAGTATACAATATACAAGTGAGATAAATATATCTTATAATTTAGTAAATATATGATTACTAGTGACCTGCACTAACTAGAAGGCTGAGGGTATACTATATACTATAGTGTAGCAAGATAGGAGGATTTGCTAGAACTTTATGTTCAGCTAATATTTAAAGAAAGCTAATAGCCTATTTAAAGAAATCGTCAAATCTGATGAAGTCCACATGAAAAAGAATTATGAGAATTAATATGTCATATTAATTAACATTATATCTAAGCCTAGCAATCAACAATTTATCATATCTATAAATATTGCCTAGTTGGAGATAAAATTTTGTTAGTCATTTTTTACGCATGGTCATTGGTCTGCTTAAAATGATATCTAGGAAATCGCCCGATCGCTTAAGTACCGACTGAGTGCTGATTGGTTAATTCTTAGCTATGCCTAGCAAGTAAATATAGCTGATTGGCTTACTGTTCTTGTATTTTTAATTTTGTATTTTGGGTCCTACATTCCCAGATCTTGGGTACTATTACAAGAGCAGAGAGTAAGTTAGATGGATATCAGAGTCATAATACAGTGACTTTCCATCCTAGCATTATCCTCTAGGCCTATATAGTGAAATCGCTTTTTGGTCCACTCCCACTCTGGTCGTTAATGCAATTTATTGTTAATAATGTACCAATCCACTAAAGCTGTTCCATGAGCACAAGAATTTTCCTGTACCAATCTGCACCGCCTTCGTCGTTCTGAACTTTGTAAGTTAATCAGTATTTTGTGCTAAAAGGTTTGGTTCGATTCCAAAATGTTCTGAGAATCAGTCTTAACACTTCAGACTGACATAAAATCTTGGAGATGTAATAGACCAAAAAAACCTCCATCCTTCCTTGATCGGCCAATTGAAGGCAATACATGCGATGATACACACATTACACAGGTATTAAATTCAAACTCGTGCCTTTAAGATTTGATCTGCACAGCAAGTTGTAAATTACACGTAATCAGAGAATCGTGATATCTCTAAGTCGGACAATTTTGTTTTCCACACGAAATTTTTTTACAAAAGCGAAAGTGTTCACTGTTCATGCATCAATTTTAACATATTTGCTAAATACATAGTTTCGCTATTAAAAACCTCATATCTTGCTGATCATTAAAGAAGGGGAGCTCCTTAAAATTAGTTAAAAATGTTATCCTAGGTTTAGGAAACAGAAAACTAGTATTGAACATTGCCTAACTACCCTACGGGAGGCTAATATACTACTTTGTAGTACAGATTTGCAAATATTGAAAATCGGTAATCCTGGCAATGGCGGTCCCAAATTCCAATTCAAGTCTGATTTTCTTGAAATTTACACCAAAAGCGTAGAATGACCATACAATTAAGTGTGCCAAATTTCAGAATTCTATCACTTATACTTTCTGTTATATTTATAGAAAACTGACGTAAAAAATGAGTGTTTTGCTAGGATTAGGGTTCATTTTTAGACTAATTTAGGGTTAGGGTAGAGTTTGGGGTGGTGTTAGGCCTAGTCTAAGCCTAACCCCAACCCCTACCCTAACCATAAAATAATATTTGTCACCAAAAACCAAACCCTAACACTAACCCTACAATCATATGATAATTTGGGACCGCCGTTGCCAGGATTACCGAAAAATCAACCATTCAATAGAAGTTTCTAAGCCTGTGAGTGGTTGTTTCGGGAAAATTAGGGTTGTTTGGTGGGTTGTGATTGGTACCTGACAAATGTGTACCACATTTCTGATAGATGCCTACGGGAGATCCTTGTCTAAAGTGATAGTTTATGAACTTTGAGGTTCAAAGAGGTTGCAATTAATTAGATAATAAAAGAGTGTTAAATAGAGATCTTAAGTGGAATGTTGATGGTATTAACTTATAATAGATAGATTAATAGATATACCGTAATTAGATAGGAGATTTCTCAGAAGCCATATTTAGCCGAATATTCAATAAATCCAAGAATATATATATATTCATATAGATATATTATTAAATTAAACAGCAATAAGATTTTGCGAAATTGTTATTATTAAAATTAGCCTACCAACTTCAGGAACAGGCTTTTGGTTCAATTTTCCATCTATTTTATGGGGCTGTTCTCAAAATAATATTTACAAAACTATACTTCATAGAAACATCAGAAAAGTATTTAATTAATAAGTTAATTAATAAATTAATTAGTTAATTAAATAATAATTAATGAACTGATTCATAAAAAATGACCTTAAACTTTACAAAACTCTCAGGTGTATCAGCTGATCGATGGAATACTCTCATTTGGTAGATCAAATTTAACATAGCGGTATTTGAGCCAATCACTGCCATTGAAGAACGTTAACAACAAGGACGTTTTTTAAAATCGGACACTGTCTTCTTTCAATCCGTTTTTATTGTGTACTTTTATTCGTTTGATTCTATCAGGTCTATGGATTCTATGCACGAAAGCCGCAAAATTAATAGTCGGTCTGACTGTTAGACCTTCTCTATGTCACAATCAAAGACGATAATGAGTTTCTTTGTCTCTACACTTCCCATTCTAACTATTACTAACACAACAACAACAACAGCATAAATTTATTAAACAATTTTGTGAGTAATTTGCTTTATTTTAAATAATTGTACTATTATAAAATTCAATTTACTTCTAGATAGTTAAGTTGTAACCTTATACTTTAATGTGTTGTTCCTGGCAGAATCATCAATGGATGTAAC
>JAQFZF010002352.1:0-12567 GCA_034695365.1 Enchytraeus norvegicus
CCCCCCCCCCCCCCTCCAGATCTCGGCGCCTGCATCATTCTATCGCCATTAGAAAGCCTAAATGCACAACTAGATACTACAGTTACCCAATTGGAATTAGAAAGTATACCACCTTAATCTATCTTTGTGAATGACGGACATTGAGACCACTTTCATATCAATTTCAGTGCTCATTTTCGTTCGGACTCCACCAAAGGTCAATACTTATCTATTTCTCTATAGGCCTACTTACCTATTTTTATCTTTGTTTTATTCATATGCTCTCACGCAGCACGTGGCTACTTCGGAAGATTGCATTTTTTAAACAAAATTGAATTTTATAGAGTGGGGCTGGCGACCTCACCGTCAGATTAATGACTATACCACCTGTGTGATGCAATCACTCAGGATCAGTTCCGCGCCTATGTTCGGTAACGAATATTGCACACCACCTTTACTTCAAGCTAGTTTCCTTTCTTAGTTGCTGTTTAGGTGTATCATTATTTTTAACCACTTATGATAAATCGTACCATTGTATTTTAATGGCGAGAAATGCAACCAGCGCAGGTACACGACAAACCTTTGAGACACCCTGGGATTATTCGTATGTTAGCTGACCTGGGATTTGTACATGGATCAATTGTTTCTGAGGTGAACACTCAACTGATGTCGCTAGACCTATCTCCGAAGCCAGAATTTTCTGTAAACAAAAGTCATTATTAGAGGTGTGATGAAGGTAAGGCCTCTGTGAAGGGGCTGAGTTGATCATTGATGTACTTATTGATTAGCAAGGGGGTAGATTTGGATAGGATTTTATCCCTTGGACCTGCCATGTGGCAGAGCACTGCATAGATAGATTGTACGTTCATAGACTATCTGTTTGCTTGAGTAAAAGTGATTGTTTAATCAGATAATACTTTCGTATATCAACAAACAAATGAGAAGGTTATATAATAACAGCAATAGAACAATAGGGCAAAACGATTGAACGTCATTAAATCCGTCGTCGGCATATTTAAAAGTGGTAGTGCATTTTTAAAATCATAAACTTTAGAGAGTGATAGAAAATTTACTAACATCCACCTGGTCATTCTAGGTACATATTTCTAATCTATATATATCGTACTACTACTCTGTGAATTTTAATTAATTCTGTGGAGCGCAAATCATATAAAAATAATTGACTGAAAACTGTCACTTTCTAATGATAAACATAGGCGAGTCGAAGTTCTGTGAATCCAGCATGGCCGAGTCCTAGTTGTTGACCCCATTGATCACGTATTGCTCGATAATCATCAGCAATTCGACCCAATATCGCTCTTAACGGTTAAGCATGAAATCCCCCTATTGGATGACGTAAGGCAAAAGCGGACCAACTCACAGCAGAAATATTGTAACAACTATATTCATTTCAACAATATCTCTGAACGGTTTCATAACATTTAAATTTGTTTTGATATTTACTAGATATAATTGTGTTCTTTTACTGTTTAATACAATTCTGGTTAAGTATATAATGCCTTGCTTATATAGTTTAGAAAATATTTTAAAGTTAAATATTTCTATTTCGTTTTGTGTGCTGGTCCAGTTTCGCATTGCATACAATTGACATTTAATCTGCATCAAACAAATTTTCTATCTAATACTTAAATAGTTTATTTACGGGTGGAAAGTCAATTAATTACTTATTTACTTAACAACTAATAATTACTTATTTACTTAACAACTGAGAACAGAATTTGAAATAAGTTATAGTGGCTTTAACTGGGTTATCACTTTTCTTTTACAACTCTGTTATAAAAAACTACAAACTTTCTTATTGTTTTCTGGTACCATCATGAGATTAAAAGAGCCATTAAATCTGCTTCAAACGAATTAATGATACACAAATAACCCTGGTTAACAAAAAAACATTTTTTTTAATCATCACATATGTGAACATATTTTTCTGAAGCAATTTTTTATGCTGATTTCAATCTGTAATCAAATTTGGTGTAGCACGTACAGTTTTTGAGTTATGCGCAGAATAATTTTTACAGAAATAAGCATATTATTATGTGTATGTTAGCATATTAAAAGCATGTAAGCATATCATATGTTTCTAAGAGGCCAGTTACAGACGCTATAGTGATCATCTGTAGCACGGCTGTCTCAAAGACACAGGAAACAGCAATATTTAGTGAATCCTCCTTGCATCCCCATCAACATACCAATCACTTTCAGATCACCACAGCTATGCCACTGGTGATTCGTGTACTGAATTGCCTGTAGAACAGTATTCATGTTTTGATAAAATTCCTTCAAGACTTTCAAGTGAACTGAGTGAGCAATGGGGATGCATGGTTTTATATTGTCATTACGCAAAGAACTGATTTCAAGCTGCGCTGTGAAGAGTCGATCAATAAGGGCCACTCCGATGGTACATGAACCAGTGACAAGCACTGGAAAGTCTATCAATGTCATTACAATAATGTCATTACAATAGCCGAGTGGTCCGTCTACGAAAAAAAGCAGTGTGATCATGGTTTCCTTTAAGATAGTGACTTATTAGAACATTCTTCTGGAGTAAGTTCTTCTCTTTCAGCCTGGATGCTAGAATCTCTTATATCTCTTTAGATAGAGGCAAGTCTCTAACCAGATCGTTCAATTCATCTTGGCTAGAAGTCTATGGCTCCAGACTCTCATCGGGTAGGCTACATAATCAGGATCAGTCGAAGCTCTTGGACTTTTATCTGATGCTTCATTTTCATCTACGACATCTTCTAGGCCAATAGAATCTAATCCGTCTGCTGGGGCATGGGAACTCGTGGCGTATCATCGTGAGGGATTGGCCTGCGTGCAGAATCTAGGTTTGGATAAATGGTTGTATGCTTATTCTTCACCGAGAAGCCGTCGGCATTCACAGAAACACTTGGCATGATGATCATCCCTCGGCACTCTCCAAATAGCAGATGGCATGGAAGTCTTTCTTCTGTTGAACCAGTCATGCAAGCCATTTGAGCAGGCCGAACATATAGTGTGTGGGCCCATATGTCTTGTCCAGATCACCCAGGGGACAGACAAAATATGATCTGTAAATCTTACGAAGATCCATTGCAATAGCTCGCTTTTGCGACTTAGGAGTGAATTCTCCACACACATAAAACAGAAACTATCTGGATGATATCTATTGGAATGCCTCGAGATTGAAGAAACTCATCTTAGACATTTTTTATTATCATCATTTTTCATTCTGTTTGAACAGCAGTTAAACAATATTATTGCTTAACTACTGTTCAACAAACTGAGAAATATAAAATATGTTAGCTTTGAGCAAATTAAAAACCAATGTAATACACAGCGCAATACACTAAACATGGTAAAATATAATCAGTCTCATCACAGAATCTATACGTGCTAGAGAAAAACTGAAATGCAATCTAGGACACCTATTCAGGTGCTTGATGAAAAAACTCTGTTAACCAGTGTAATTAATGTAGCTTAATTAATGAACTTACAATTAATCAATGTAAATTAATGTAACTTAATTAATGTAACACAAATAAACAACGACCAAATAATAGTATCAACAGAAACCTAGCGTCCATTTCCTGTCCAGTGATAATGTCAAGGACGTCTCAACAGCAAAACTCTTGCCAACCTATGAGCAGGTAAAAGTATTGTATTTGCTTCTTTTTTAATATTGGCTAAAAATTATTCATCAATAACAGGAAACATGCATGAATCAATCAATTCATATCAAATATTAAATCTGCAAATATACATTTAACATTTTCAATTTAACCAGTATGCTAAGAAACATTACTCAAACCCTAAATTATAACAGTTCAAATTGTAATTGGGTGTGACACGAGGTTTTGTTGGAAAGAAGTGTAAGCTACGCTAATATTTAAGGAAATTGGCAAATCCTGAGAAGTCTGTATTACCAAAGTTGTATAATTAATATAATATTTTATATTGTGAAATCAGTGACACAAAATTTTGGTTGCCTTCAGTAACACGTGTTACATAGATTGCAGAAGCCAAAGGGCATAAATGTTGAATGCCTACTCTTGTGCACTACAAATATTAGAAGGTCTTGTTCCCACTTCCTAGCAAGTTCAAATCAGAAGGATGAATAGTCTTTGGACTTGGTTGAATTGTAAGTTTCTGTATCTTAGGCAAACAGAATTAGATGACATTGCTGTCCATAGACGTCATTCTGGATGTAGCTTTGATTTAAGAAACTGCTTAGAAACAGAATGAAGATTTTTTATTAAAGCTATCTCAGGAATATTGCCTATTCTGGTCTGGTTCTAATCCTCTAAGTCTGTTTCAAGCAGTAGCTGATCTACCGCAATGGTCTATTTAATTTACTAAAATGGTTCTGCTATGACTAACTAGATGTTCAACCAGTTCTGCAGTGACTAACTGTAGAACTGTCTCCCACATCACTGCCTAATAGCAGAACTGCCTCCCTACAGCGACTAACTACAAAACTGTCTCCCACATCACTGCCTAGTTACAGAACTGTCTCTCTAACTCTGCCGCCATATCATCAATATCACTTCCACCATTATCACCACTATCCTCATCATCAGGATAATCATTAAAACTGTCTTTATCACTATCTGTATCATCACCATTATTATCATCACGATTATTAGCTTTATCTTCATCTTCATCTGAACTTGCAGCATTTCCTGCAGATTCATTATTTACTTCTTTCTTTTGCTTCTTTTCTCCACCGATGTCTTCAAAGTCATCACAATTTTCTCTTTCAGCGCATCTTTTTCTGTTAGCAGACTTTATAACATCATCATCATTATCCGCTAAGTCATTATCATCATTAGGCCCGTCACTCTCAGATGATGACGATAGAGAGTCTAACTCGCCGTCAACATCAGCGGACATGGCGCACAGGTCGTCGTTAGTCAGGACAAAGTTGTCGTCATTCTCTGCATCTAACTCTTCACTCACTACCTAAACAAATATGCACATAACATAATAATGTACATGCGAGATAAAAAATTAATAGAAATATATTCTTATGTTCATAAGCATTATTTAGAGCAGCCATGGACAAACTGCAGCCCATGGGCCGCATGCGGCCCACTGGAGTCTTCTTGGCGGCCCTCGAGCCTATGGCTAAAAAGAAAAAAATTACTCTGCTAAATTTAACACCCTACTTAACACTGCACGAAAAAGAGCAGTATTATCATGAAAATTTAATGATAGTACATGTACACAAGAATATAGACTTAGGGCTAAGTGCATATCATGGCAAGCATAACCTACTTTAAAAATATAATTGGATAACAATAATCTAACAAAGATCTTGATCATTTCCCAGCTCTCTCAGTCACCTTACCGATATTTCTAAGATAGATTTATGAATCATTGTAAGTGTTGGAATGAAGAAAATTCTTTCGGAAAGATGATTTCCTTCAATTTTAAAGTGTTTGTCAATAATTTAAGATTTATTAATTAATTAATTTTGTGCTGAAATTGATAAGGTGCTAAGTGAAATACAACAAAAATAGCTGATTTGAAAAGTAATCCTGTTCAGAAACATACATAGTCAAGAAGAAATCTATAACTTAAGCCTATATTTTTCTCCCTACTCGAAGAAATAGCGGAACTTTCGATTTTTCCAATATTGTGTTTTGAATTTTTGGCTTCCACATACATTTGTGAAAATAGGCCTACTCTTTGCCCTCTGTGCATGTATTTTTGCCCTGATCTGACGTGTGGAAATGGATTAGCACTGCACATATAGATAGATAGTATTCTATTAGAATATAAAATAAAGTTCTTATCTATTGTTTTTCTTATATTATTAATCATTTTAAATCTTGGCGGCCGTCCATCTCAATTTACAATTTCATGCGGCCTGCGGCCCAAAAAGTTTGCCCAGGTCTGATTTAGAGTCTAGAGAAAATATTCAATCTCTGTGCTTTACTCTTACCGTCCAGCTAAATAATAATAATAATTATCACATTAAACAACAATCAATAAAAACCAATCAATCAATCAATAATAAATAATGGCATATTCTATTGATCTAATTGCGGTCGTCAGAGCGTGTCTTGGTTAATGCAAAACGAATGCTGGAATTATGGAATGGAGAGTAAAGTAGCTCTGATTAAGGCTAGCAAGTCATAGAGTATCAAAAACTTGGCATGGATCCACGACCTCATGAATGAGAGACCTCCGTACCATTAGACCACAGAGCCTCACCAATCAAACAACCAATCAATGATCGGACGTTCAATTTGTCATCCATCTTATCCAATATAACGCACTGGTTTTCATTTGGGAGAACAAAATTGTCCTGATCTTCCTCTTTTTACTCTTCACTGTCTACAACAGATCTATAATCTATCGGTCAAGAAGTATATTAGAATTATATGCATCTATATGTCCATTTATCAAGAGCTCTCTAAACAAATCTAAAGTTATTCATGAATGTTGATGAAGCAATTGACATTGGGATGGTGTTACAGCAAAGTGGCCCAACCCAAGAAATAAAACATAAATTACAGGACATACCAAGCTGGCTTCTACATCTTTTTCTTCTCCTTCATTGCTGCCTGCACCAATCTTACCCGCATCATTGGAAGTAGCTGACTTAGTAGACTCTGAAACTTTAAGCCTTGACTCAGATTTCTGCGTGGTCGCAATTCTATACCTCCCACGAGGCTCAGGGCTGTCTCTACACAGAACATTCTCATGAGAGGATTTGTCGTCAAGAGGAAACAGTCGCTCGTCTACGTGCTCCCACCGATTGGAGCAGCACCACAGCCAATCAGGCGTCACTATGTGAACACGGACACGCCCACCACTGCTGTATCTAGCAGCAGCCTTGACCTTGCTTGTGCCCAATGTCGCGGCCACAAGATGAGTTGTGTGGGATGGAAGATCTGATGATAAACTAACATCTGATGATGATGATTTGGCATCTGATGATATTTTGGTATCCGATGAGGATGATTTAATGTCTGGTTTCTCTTTGTGAGGTGGTATAAAGCTGGTATGTACAGTGGCACCCAGCGACACTGCAACACGATAAGCCACTGTGGTCTCTAGCGGCTGGTTGAGTGGCGTCACTCCGCTGAAGAGGAGTCGAACTCCCTTGAGCACTCGTCGTCTCACATAAGGCACTATCGTCTTAAGGTCAGGTCTATGAGGTCTGCTCTGAGCAGACTTCACCTCAACAACACTCTTCCCAGCGAATGACGACATCAAATCAACGGGTTCTCCACTAGTTAGAGAAATCTTTGGTCCCTCAGTTTTGTAAGTTTGTCCTGCAGCTTTAATAGTATCAGCATTATTAGAAGCCTTTGATTCTTTCGCACAAGTGACATCTTGGGATTGCGAGTCTTTATTTTCAGAGGTGACATCTTGGGAATGTGAATCTTTGACAGCTTTATTTTCAGAGGCGACATCTGATGATTGACTCATCATCTCGTCATATAAAGCATAGTATGCAGTGTGGATACGCCTCAGTATATCCTCCAGATATATCAAATAATCATCTGAGTCCTCCCATTCTATCAGTTCCTCATATTCCGTATCATCACTCCTATTCTCTGCAGCTACTTTCCCTGTCACTTCAGCGCTGCTTCCTGCAATAGATTTCTGTCCATTTCCTCTAATTGCTGTCTCCAAGTTTACAGATTGAGGCTCGACTGAGTTGCTATCCGCCACTACTTTCATAGTTTCTGCAGCACAAGGTTCACTCTCTAATTTCATATGTTTTTGATCATCCGCACAAATTTCTGTCTCTAATTTCATAGATTCGTTACCATCTTCGCTAGCTTCTGTCACTAATTTTGCTGGTTCTTTGTCATTGGCTATTTCTCCCGCCTCGTTAATGCTTAACTGATAGCTGCCATTGCTTTTTACTATGCATGCACTGTTTGCCACTTCCACGTCTGCCTGTATTCCCATAGGTTCACGCCCATCTAAGCTCATTTCAGTGTCCTTGGCAATTGATTGACAGCTACTATCATTGGCTGAGGAAACAAACTCATTATCACTCTTTGGTTGATACACTTCACTGGTCGAATCTGTCCGATGTCGATTAGACGAGTCTGATTTCTGTTCCTCAATTGCGTTCACATTCTCCCAGAACTGAACATCAGCGTTCCTACTAACACAAATCTCATTCAACGGCTGAACTTTATAGTCTAATATCTCCGCCTCTGCACCAATTCTCGCTGATAACCTTCCTTCGGTACTCTCAAGATTATCCTTACTAGTTCTTCGACTAGATAATTCTTTTTTAGACTGATAACCCACTTCGATCAACCCATCACCCGATATAGAGACCCCTAACTCCTTCGCTGGTGAAGCAGCATTGGCAACCTGAATGTTTTCTGTGACCAACCCATACCCACTTAGAGATGCAGTAGCACCTGTTTCAGACCTAGATGTCACTACACTGCTGTCAGATACAGGCAGCGCAGGAACACTGGACTCAGCCAGGAGTGGTAAAGAACTCACATAGCAAGCAGCAGTGACTGAACTTTCACCTGATTTCACTTCCGAATAAACTTGAGGATCAGTCTCGTTTGTTGAAGAGTTTCTATTGGCTCTCGCCGCCGCTCGTTCAGCAGCTTTCTTGCCCTTAGCCCAGCACACTGGCATTTTACGAGCCCGCGGAGAAGAGGCCTGTTTGCTTGTCTTCTCTTCTTCTTTTACTGCTTTATCTTCTTTATCACCTGTTCCAGAACCATTAAAAGTTTCTCCGGAAGTTTTTACTTCTGTTGATGGTATCTTTGGACTCCGTTTCTTAGGCACACGTACAATACGAACAGAGCGTTTGACTGGAATCTCTTTAGCTCCAGATTTCGAAGCAGATTCAGCATTAGCCTGATCATCAGGGGCAGAGGATTTATTAAGGCTAGGAGGAGCATTGATGTCTGCGGTGCCATCAAAGAACTTGTAGGGTCTGACGGGGACTAGGTTAGGAGCAAACCTCCAAACATCCTCTCTGTCATCTATAATACAGACCATAGAGTCACCGCATGGGAACAGGGCCCTGTGTAACATCAATCAATCAATCAATCAATCAATGTGATTAGGTTAGGAGCAAACCTCCAAACATCCTCTCTGTAGTCTATGATACAAACCATAGAGTCACTGCATGGGAACGGGGCCCTGTGTATCATCAATCATCAATCAATCAATCAATCAATCAATATGATTAGGTTAGGAGCAACCTCCAAACGTCCTCTCTGTCATCCTATTGTTACACACCATACAGTCACAGCATGGGAACAGGGCAAAATCAAACAATCAATCAATCAATGTGATTAGGTTAGGAGCGAACCTCCAAACATCCTCTCTTTCATCTATGATACACACCATAGAGTCACCGCATGGGAACTGTGCAAAATCAAACAATCAATCAATCAATGTGATTAGGTTAGGAGCAAACCTCCAAACATCCTCTCTTTCATCTATGATACACACCATAGAGTCACCGCATGGGAACAGGGCCCTGTGTAACAACAATCACTCAATCAATCAATAGCAATCAATCCATCAATGTGATTTGGTTAGGAGCAAACCTCCAAACATCTGTCGTCTAAAATATAGACACAGAGTCACAGCAAGGAAACAGGGCTGCGTAATGAACTAAGTTAGCGTTGCAATAAATATAAAAACATACCATAGAGAACCCTGCTTAATATCCATACACAATAACTTATAGAATCAGACAGGGCAGACCATCCAGCTTCTAAAGGTTAATTTGTTTCATGAGTTAAAATGTGAGCAATTCTAAACCATGGATCACATAACTAAATGTTCTTTCAGGTAACAAAAACAAATGCTGTCAAAATCAATCTTTAGTACAGAGATAGAGGATAATTGTAGTGAGCAAAATTTATAATCCTACACATGTATAACTCAACACAAATGTGTGAAACTCGGCATTGTTCCCAAATGTGTAGAGTAATATGTATGTAGGATTATACATTTACAGCACTACAATTATCCTCTATCTTTAATTAGCGTTAGAATCTGTTCAATATGGTGCAACAAATGATAAAATACCACATACAATCTTTCCTGGCACAACGAGAGTTTAATGTCCAACTCCTCATCCAAAGTCTATGCCAGGGATGTCTTCAAACACTATTAGTCAATTTTTCTAGATTTTATAGACAATACCAGTCTATTTATCTAGATTTAATCAATCAATCAATCAAGCAATCAAGCAATCAATCAATCAATCAATCAATCAATCAATTAGAAGCCTTTAAAAACTGCATTAGTAACTAAGGCTCCAAAGCGCTTCATACACAATACCAGAGAAATGACAATACACAATATATAGCCTTATAGACATTATATGTCTATCTTTCAGCATTCCATAGACAATATCAGTCTATTTGACACATTACAGATCACATATTATATGTACTATGACTAGTATTGACTACTGCTAAATAAGATAAATCTGAACCAAGTGAACCTACTTGAGATTAGCAGTTTTTAGCGTAGGATGAAAGCACTCGTCTCGCGACAGTATACGAGAGGCAAAGAGGTGTGACTCTGGGTCGAGCACACGTGCAATAGCGTGAGCGTAGGCTCTAGCACCAAACGTGCAGATGTGTAGTTCATACAGCGAGGCAATCGTCGAGAGAAACTTGTGCGTGCCGGGTCTGAGCCGTGCGTGGTACCAGAGTAGCTGATAGGGCCCGTGGGCTAGCTGAAAGTGGTACACGTCCTGTAACATATATCAATCAATCAATCAATCAAATCAATCAATTAATCAAAGACACAAGAGTAGCTGATAGGGCCTATGGGCTAACTGAAAGTGGTACACATCCAGAAACATAGATCAATCAATCAATCAATCAATCAATGATACCAGAGTGTGTTAGCTGAGAGTGGAACACATTCTAAAACATCCATCAATCAATTATATAAAGACATAATTACAATAATCATAAGCTTTATAATAATTATAATAATAATTAATTACAACAAGATGGTGCTGGTTAGTAGCTCATATATTAAACTCAGTTGCACCTAAAGCAATCAAACATCCCAATTTAGATATTGTTAAGCTACAACTTGTACATATACAGGGTGAGGCATAAAAAATAACCCCCTAGCGAAATCTCAACAACTTTGTCAAACTCAAGACATAAAAATATATTTTGACACAGTCTAGTGGAGAAATTTTGACATTCAGACTCCCAATTTGGTCGAAAAATATTAATTATAGAAAAAGTTACAGGATGTCTACGAAAAAATATAAAAAAATTAATAAAGCTTATTAAACAGGCAACAATTTCTTTTTTAAAATTTAGGTCTAATATTGGGCTTTGAAAAGGGCCGTCTGATCGTGCCAATTCTATTAGAGTGGGTGTTCAATGTGATCACCATCTGTTTGAAAAAAGCCTGTAGCCTCTTCCGGAATGCTAGCACAGCCAGGTCAATAGCCTCTTATGGAAAGTCTTCCCGGACTGCCTCCAGCACAGTCTTGAGTTCAGTCTTATCCATTGGTTTTTGAGTGAACACTTTGTACCGCTCAAGCGTAGCGCCCCAGATGTGATAGTCAAGAGGATTGAGGTCAGGCGAGTTTCTTGATGGACTTTGCACTATGCTGCTCGATCCAAATTGTGCCTTCGTGCTTTGAATGAGCTCTGTAAATTTGTTTTTGGGATTTTTTTTAAAAGAACTGTGTAGCTTTTTAATAATGTATATTAGTAGACGAAATTTGGAGGTTGGATGTCAAAATTTCTCCTCGAGAAGGTCGTATAATATTTTTAAAGTTTTCTTAAGGCTTGACAGAGTAATTGAGATATCGCTAGGGGGTTAGTTTTTATGCCTCACTCTGTATATGTCAAAACGACTCGTACCTTAAGATTAGCAGGAATGTTATCATTGGTTGTGTGAACGAGAGTCTGATCGAGATCAACCAATAGAACAAGTTTTCTACTCCGATGCAGTCGCTGCTCGTCTTCCCTGCCAAGATCTTGAGCATTCTACATGATACAAAATCAGTTGCCAAGATCTTTCAAGCATTCCATACAACACAAATCAATGGCCAAGATCTTGAGCATGTTACGTGACACAAATCAATGGCCGAGATCTTAAGCATGCTACTAGACACAAATCAGTGGCCGAGATCTTAAGCATGCTACACGACACAAATTAAAGGCCGAGATCTTGAGCATGTTACACGACACAAATTAATGACCAAGATCTTAGCATTCTATACTCGTGCCCAGTGTGCAATCTAGAGTCCTTGCCATTGGGGGTAATTTGAACTATTAGGGATGAAATGAATGTGCTTTGGGGGTGGGGTGTGCAATAGAAATCTCTGACCCGCCTGTAAATGTTGTAATATCAAATAACGGTTTAACATTCGGTCCAACATCGAAATATGCTATCAGTGACGTCGAGAAATTTCTGGCCATATTGCGTAATAGATCGGCTTAGCTTCTGATGGTACAATACACAAATAAACATATGTTTTCCTCAAAAAGGATGATGTATCAAGATCTTAAGCATTCTATACTCGTGCCCAGTGTGCAATCTAGAGTCCTTGCCATTGGGGGTAATTTGAACTATTAGGGATGAAAT